>APFE030787829.1:941-15568 GCA_000404065.3 Pinus taeda
ACAGTTGTTTGATGTTTGATCCCATGTTGGCGAAGATAGTTTTCAAATTCATTTGATGCATATTATTTTCCATTATCAGTGCAAATAGACCCAATATGAGATTGTGCATCATTTTCAATCCATTTATGAAAATTCTTGAATGTTTGGAAAGCATCAAATTTGTTCTTCAATAAATAAACCCAACACATTTTGGTGTAGTCATCAATAAATGTCATGATAAATTTATTTCCATTTGCAAAAGAAACAGGCATTGGACCACATAAATCTGAATGACTGAGTTCAAGTTTCCTATGTGCTCTTGAATGCGAATCATGAAAATACTATTTGCTATGCTTTCCTAGAATGCAAGCATCACATTGCTTAAGTTTTCTAGGAATTGTAGGCAAACTAGCAACACCATTTTTCTTCAATAAGAAGAGATTGTCATAGTTCAATTGTCCAAATCTAGCATGCCATAATAAACTTGATGGAAGTGTATCTTCTTCATGATGAGAATTGTATGAGAAATGTTGTGCATGAGCAAATGTTCCTTGCAGTTTGAGAGGCCTTTCTTCTTCTATTCCCCTCATGACAAGTGAGTGATCAGATGCTTTTCTTACCTCAAGCTTGCCATCAAACATATGAATGGAGTTACCCTGCTGGTGGATGTGGACCAAGGACAACAAGTTTCTCTTTAGCTATGGGAGATATAGAACATGATCCAGAAGAAAGTTTGGAAGACCAGGCAGTTTAAGCCTGATTGTGCCAAGCCCTGATGGCTTGATTTTTGACTGATCTACAAAGTATACTGCTCCATCAACATTGTCAGTGAAATCTTGAAAAAAATCTTTTCTATGAGTCATGTGACAGGTTTCTCTTGAATCAAGCAACCAATCATTTTTCCAGGAAGCAAGTGAAGCATTAAACAAATTTTCATTTACTCCAATGTTACATTGTGCCTCAACATAGTGAGTGGATTCAGGTGCTTTACCTTTGTCTGTATCATTAGTTTTACCTTTCTGTTGGTTTCTTTTATGCTCAATTTTGTCCCATGGTAGCTTACATGTAGAGGCATCATGTGATCCATTTCTTTTGCAGCGAATAAAGTGTAAATCTGTCTTTTCTCCTTGAGAATGTCTGCCCCCCCTGCCTCTAAAATATCTTCCTCTTCCTCTTCGTCCACCTCTTCCTCTTGTTGAATCTTAAGCAAGATGCTTTTCTTTATGAGCAAGGAACACAGTCTCTTCAGAAGACTCAGGGGTTGTCTTCTTTCCAAAAGCTTTCTCTCTTTTAGCAAACTTTTTCACAAGAGAGTCCAAGGTTATATCTTTGAGATTTCCATTTGCTTGCAAAGACTCAAGATAATTGGAGTAAGTAGGATAAAGTGCCTTGAGAAAAGTAATAAGAGGGATATCCAATTCAGCCTTAGTGGATTTGATATCATGCATTATAGATGTTACTTCAGATGCAAGAGCAAGAGGATCATTATTTTGTAGTTCAAGAGTGAAGAGTTTAATCATGAGTTGGCCAACTTCAAGTGCAGAATGTGAGTCATAGAGCTCTTTCAGCTTTTGTAGGGCTTCAAAGGCAGTTGAATATGATGAAATATGGCGACTCACCTCTTCATTTACAGATGCTGTGATTAATGCATAAGCTTTGCTATTATTTTTGTCCCAAATAATGAGCTCTTTGTCTGAGGTAGGTTGTACTCGGTCATTATCTCCTTCCCCGACACACACTCCCTTCCACAACTCATTGAAGATGAGGGTGTGTTTTATCATTTGGGACCATTCATGATAGTTCTTGCCAGTGAGAACTATTCCCACCATAGATATGATTGAATGCATTGTAAAATCCAAGAGCTGAAAAATACTTCAGTGGCATCCAGCGTTTAAAAAAACTTCAGCACAACATTAAAAACTTCAACACATGTAAAATGTCAGCATAACTTTTCATGCACAATTGATTTTAAAATAATAACTTCAGAGAACCAGCCTCCGAGCATCCAACACTTCAAACAAAGTTTTTTCAACGCAAAAAACATACAGTCTCAGCACGGACCAATTTTGATTGACTGCCAAAACGCTCCCACGATCTAGTGAACAAACGCATTTTTTTGAAATCCGGCGAAAATTTATAAAAATATAAAACCTCTGGCCGAGGCTTCCAGTATACCGATAAAGGAAAAATCCGTGGTTGGCGCGGAGGAAAAAATAATGGATAGGAAGCAATGTCCCTGCCTACGTAGTGGGACTTGCTGTGAAAAATACTGTGGGTGTTTGAAAGGCTGCAAGAATCGTTTCTGAGGATGTCACTGTGCAAAGAGTCAATGTCGAAGTCAACAATGTCCGTTCTTTTCTTCTGGATGTGAATCTGACTGCTTTATAGCACGCAACTTATTGACTGGTCTGAAGACCTGTTCTGAGATAGCAGAATATATCCATCGCAATGAATCCTCAATGTAGTGGGCAGCTGGAGATGGGCCAAATTCGTGGTCTGATGGAAATGGGAAGGCTGACCGTAGTGATTCTATGGGAACGAAAGCTCGAACATGAACAAGATTTTTGTGAATGTGCTTGTAAGGTTCGGAGACCACAATACAGCGCTTCTGTCTAGACAGAATGGACAGATGCGTTATGAGGCAGCGCTGGAAAGGAATATGGCAGAGTTAGGTTATTTCAGGACAGAGGGGAATAAGGTAGAGGTAGAGTAGCACTGGAAGGTAACTCAAGACTGTATCAAGTCAGGCCAGGACAGAGGAGTTACAGGAGCATAATAGCTAAAACAAGGAGCTGGCTCTGATACCATGTCAGGCCAGGTAGTAACTCCAATAGCCAGTAAAACTGATTCATTTCATTTCATTAGGTAGGCTATTGTTATATACAAAAGGGCGTGACTGCTCGGTTCATCTTCTGATGACTGCTCACATTCCTAATTTAACTATTTACATAAATTCACCCAATTGTGAGGATTAGGTGTTAACAAACTGGACCCCTTCTATGCATTACATTGCTAGTGCAACCACCGGCATGGGCACCTCATCTGTGTAGAACTTCTGCATAACCTTCCTTGCCAATATCTATGTCACAACTTTAACTAAAAGGTTGTTGATGCTAGAAATGGCGTACCCTCTCTTCTTCTTCTCTAGCTTAAACTTTTTCTTCATGGCCTCTACGATGGCCAAATCATCACTCTTTCCCTCTGAGATGTTTTTTGGGTCCTCCCCTTTGCATGGGAGTGGTGTAATTGTTTGAATCAAATGGTCTATGATGGGATGGGCTCGTCCAGCCAGAAGTACCCATCATGTACCAAGCAAAGCAGTTTACTGATGATAAAAGTGGTCACTGGGGCGAGATGTTAATGCGACACCTAGAGTAGGTTTAGCAACCCTTCTTTCTCAACTTTTCTCAGCCATTTACGTGGCTCCAATTCTATGATTTCGGCTAGCGCATCTTTCTTTTGGCACATGAGCTATCTAGTTACGAGATGCAAGAACTTGTCGTGGTCCGCAAGATCCCAATCCTCAAAATTCAACACAAGCACACATCCCAAGTGCGCTGCTTCAAAAATAATGTCTTCAGGGAGTAGCAGAGTCTATAGAGAGCTCTTTCTCTCATCTATATCTTTGGGCACCTTTGCTTTACCCTTCTCTAGAGGAACATATGCGGGAAACCTAGCAAGAGGGTTTGGACCCTGGGTTTCAACCTCCATTTCTACATCCTCCTCCTCTACTAGGATTTCTTCGAATTCTTCCTCCTCATCAGCCTCCAAATTGATAGCCTTCCCCTTTCTTCCATGGTGAGCCTAGTCCTCAACGGATTTCTAGGTGATATGCACACTGGTACCATGGCCTGCTTGTCTTTCTTGGGTCTCAGCATGCATGGCAATTTAGGGATTTCTGTGACTATCCCGGCACTTTCTGGGGCTTCCACTTCTGAAATGGCCTATGCGGCTTCCTCAACAGTCATTACTCCAGTATCCATGGCTTCTTTAGGTGCTGCCATAGTGCGATTCCACAAGTCTCTCAACGTCTCAGCTCAAGCAATGAATTCACCTTTAGAAGATCAAACAAGCATGGGTTCATGAATATCTGTGCGCAAAACAACTCAGTCCTCAAATTGCTAAGTGTTGTTTGCTAGAGAACCCTTTGTAATTTATAGTGCCTTTTGAATTTGAATTTGATTGTTCCCCCCATATTCGGTTCATTAATGCTCGACTGGCAGCAGATTTTAAAGAATATATACCATAAAGTTCACCTTAAATGCCTGCCGCCTACTCCATTTGGTCTCAAACCAAGCATCACATCATGAATAGTGACTGTAGCGATCACTTTCCAGTTGACCAACGTGGTAGCACACCGACCCTTGCGCTGTTGCGGACCCTGGGACACTTCGCTACTGCATGTAGTCCTGACATCGTGCAGTCCCTCGGTAGAGTAGTTTATAGTCCCACGCCTCCTTTTAGCTACCTGGAGCACTAAGAATGTGATTTTTTTGGCTAGTTAGATGGTCGAGCCCCTTTTGTATGTATTTAAATGATTTCCATTGAATTTTCCTAGGAAGAGTTATCCATTTAACTTTACCAACTGTACCATGCCACCATCTATGATCTCCTTAATAACATACGGTCCCAGTCAATGCATTATAATCTTCCTTGGGAATTTATTAAAATTACTATCATACAAAAACACCAAATCATTCACCTTGAAGGTGCACAACTTAATATTTCGATCGTGCTAAGCCTTTTCACGCTGCTTTTGGACTTGCTCGTGAAATCTAACCAAAAATTGTTTTTCCTCGAGCTCCTGCAACTGCGCGAGCCTCTCCTCTAGGGCTTCGTGATCTATCATACCTGTGAGCACTACTATGTGCAGACTAGGCATGATGTATTCCATAGGCATTAAAAATTCTACTCCATAGACAATCCCAAAAGGCATTTGTCCCGTCAGTTTCTTGCATGTTGTCGTATAAGCCCATAATACTGCAGGTACGTAGGTCGCAATCACTTCGCTGCACATTGCATACCTTTGTCAGCATGTTGCACACCTTGTTGAGCACCTCTGCACATAGAATATTTTGTGAAATAGCTCCTCCTACATAATGTATTTCCAACATTAAGAACCATTTGCATCTTTGTCCCTCCAACACACGCTTATTAACTAGGTCTTTCAGCATAGCGTACATGTGCATCCATGTAGGTCGGGGCTCTTTTCCATAGGCCTGCATCCTCCTAGACAAATGTGTGCGCGGACCATCCTGTCCATTGTACTTATCTGTTAGTTTCACCCCAGGCTTCCCAAATCATGTGCGCATCATTCCCCTACATTCACACTAGTAGTAAAAGATCCCTTTGTGCATACCCCACCACCTCACAGGCATAGTGCATAGTACCTAGTCCAAGGCCTGGAATTCTTGATTTTCTAGTAATTCTCTTTCAAATTTATCCAAGAAGGTATCTACCTCACTTAAACGATCATAAGTAGGCAAGTCTCTTACTTCTGTCGATAGGCAACGCAACAACCTTATCATCATATTACAATTCAGTGTAGTTACCTCATGTAACCGATTTTGCCATCGCTCTGTTTCCTCATCTGAATCCGAAGTACAGGAGCTTTCGTGCTCCCATGCAATCTGCCCATCCAAGGTGGGATTCACCCAGTCCTAGTTTCGTGCTTTTATCTTATAGATGCAGTCAAAGTCATCATCACTTTCATAGTTGCGCACCAACTTCGTATGGTGCAATCCTTCAGTAGGGTCGAGGGATACAATTATGTGTAGTGAATTCTTTTAAAAAATTACTTTTCACTTTTTTATATTTATCATCCTATTCATGTTAGAGGCCCAATCAATTTCTAAGAGCACAGGGTAGGGATTGTTGTCATAAAAAATATCTATCACTTCAAAGTCTACCAACGCTTGCTCACTCAATATCCACAGTTATTCCCTACAATCGCCCCATGGGTATTATTTTCTACTAGTTCACCATCCTTAGCTGAATTGGAGACCACTGCAACGTAGGTCACTCCATTTTCTCCTTTGCTTTGAAACAACATTTACATCTGATCCCAAATACAGAATTACTTGGTCCATCTCATATTCTCTAATCTGCGTGGTTAGTCTCATCTCTCTTCCCATTCTTGTCTTATGCTTTCCAATATTTCGAACTATCGGCGATTCTCCTAGTGCGGTCCCAATGCATCTGTTTATGAGTTCCTGTAACCATTTCACCACCTTACTATCACACAGTAGTTTCATACATGTTTCTAGGAATGTTGTGAGCATAAATGGGTCCATCTCCAGCTTTGGTTTATCTTTGCTTCCTAAAGTGGAGGCATCAACAAAGCTCTTCTTAGCTTCCATGAAGGTTTCTCGAGTGCGCTCCAAATCAAACTATACTTCTTTCGCCGAAGATTTGTGAACCCAAGTACTATATTTTGGTTATTTCCTTTGTCATCTCCCATCATGATTCCAATTTAGAGCATAATTTTCACATTTGGATCTTCCTCGCATGTCTCAGACCTCATCATCTGCAGGTTCATAGTTAGGGGAGGTGGTAGTGCTCCTTTGTCATGTATCCTCTCTATCAATGTAGGACAATCTTTTGTTCCATGATCAAACAAGGTGTAATACAAATAGGACAGGCACATTGGATTCTTGCAATCGCAGGCATAATGTCATGGCCCTCCGTAACTGTAGCATATCAACTGTCCGTGACCTCTTCCAGGTCCTCCTCAGCCTCAAACTCATCTTCACCCCTAAAATCTTATTCGTGCCATTCCTAAATTTTGGTTAAGGGGCTGCATTTCAACCTGAATTCTGTAGGTGGGAGTTCTATCCATCATCAACTCATAGCTTCTGCAAGTGCGCTCATCATGTCCCACTAACCTACAAAAGTTGCAGAACAACTGTTGTGAATTTTGCATATAATTTTGTAACAAGTGACAATTGTCCATGGCATGTTTTCCTGCTATTTGACAAATCGCACAACACAAAACAGGTGCCGCTCTAGGTCCTACTTGCACTTCTGGCCTTAAGGGCATCGATCCTCCTCCTACAAGGTAATTTGTGAAAATGGGGCAGTGGTCCTTGCCATGACCTTGATCCTTGCATTTTACGGACCATACCTCTTCGCGCACTTCAAGTCGAGCTGTCTTGTCCTACTTCAGACTCTGCATCTCAAGGCATAAATTCTTTAGCTGTGTGTGGATCTAATAAACTCCTAAGTTAGGATCCTACATCAGGGTCTCATGTAGCCTCATAAAAATATCTAAGGCCTCCACCTTGGTCATTATCTTCTGCTGCAATAATGCACTCCTTAAATGTGGCATTAGCGAAGCTACAAACCACTCGCGATGGTGTCCATCTGTCAGATTCATATTAGCTTCGCGAATCATACATTTTAGCCTCTGATCCAACTCCCAAGGAGTCTCTCCTGGTAGCATCATGATCTCTTTGAATCCAATGATCGACTGTGCTTCAGATTTCGGCCTGCTAAATTCTCTATTTAGTGTTGCTTGGATATCCGTGATTCCTGCATTTGGATTATCATTGGAGTGCTTAATATACCAGGTCAGCGCATGATCCTAAAGGGTGCTAACTAGTGTCACTTTCTTTATATTTTCATATATAAATCCTTGCAGTTCCCATACAAACCTTACCACGAACTAGAATAGGTCTGAATCCTCATTTCCCAAACCTTTGAACATAGGAAACTTCACTGTGCTTGCCATATTGAATTGTGGTGGTGGTGGACGTGGTACGGGTGAAGATGGAAGTGATGGTGCTGAAGCTGGTGGCAGTGTGGGTGGAGGTGGTATTCGTAGAATTCTTTGCCTTGTCATATAGATCACACTTCACAGTGAGACCCTCACGAGATCTTCCTCGTCCCCTCGTGGAGATGAAATCAAGGGGCTAGTTTTTGGTCCCTTATTTGCTTTGTTCCTGTAACCTTTTCCACTTTGCTTAGCCCTGAACATCAAGGTAATTGCATAACCCTATTTTCACACAATAGCATTTTAATCTAAGTATTCAAAGACTTTACATACTTACCTCATGGTCCTTTGAGAAAGCGTCACTCTATCTTGTTGGAGCTAACTGAGGTGTCAACCACGAACTCAGTAATGAATCCTCCTATAATATGATCGAGCTGATGATCAACGGTGCACATGATCTTATCCTCCGATACTTCCAACCTTCGCACTAACTCTGGGGTTCACACAATAGGACCATCAAGCTTCCACCTTCCTTGGCTATCTACTAGCTTCGTGATCCACTCATATAGCTCAGTAGGGAACGATGTGAATAAGATTTCATGGATCCCCGTGTATAGGTAGCAGTCCAACCACTCTTCTTTTGACAGTCACGAGTTCCCACTCTCCTACGTCGCAAACTCATAAATTCTTCTATCCAAGTAGCCTTCAATTTCTTTCTTAGTTTGATTCCAATGATACGACATCAGATATATCTATGTAGATTCTGCTCCCAACAACAGAACCATTTGTTGGATTATGGGGCCCTGACCTAGGTTTGGAGTTATTTAGCCAAACACATCCGTACTCTACTAGCCCTTTCGACATCATCCCGCAGAGCGCACACTGAAGTCTCACCCGAAGCAGTATGGGAGGATGCTGGAACCAAGTTTCCACACCCTTGAGTTGTTTGAGATGTCGATTTAGTCCAACTAGATCTGTCTTCATGCAGGTCTTTTCACGTGATGTCCCAAACTTCAATACCTTCTCAATCTGTTATAATTGTCTTTCACACAACCCTAACCAGGAACTGAGATGCTTTCGCACTACAAGGTAGCTAACTGCACTATTTCCCAAAACTACACCGTGTATCTTATCTTCTTAGAAAATCTTAGTTAACTTCGCGTAGATAGATATTCTATCTTGCATTCACTTAATCAATACAATTATACACATTTGTGTATCATATAAGTATTAGAAGTGAATTTCATACCCACGATAATAGATGCATAAAACAGGAATTAAATACACAGAAATGATAGGAAACTTCTCTTTATTAATACTTCCAACTTTTATGGACTCGACTCACCCTGCACACTCAGTTGCAGGGGTCCACACACTCAGCTGTGGACTACTATGCCTCTGCACACTCAGCTACAAAACCTTCTTCCACTCTATGACCCAAAAACTAGACTTTACTCCACAAATCTATCTCACATACATCATATGTTCATCTTTTCTTATCAATTCTTCTCTTAACTACTTAGAGCCTCACTCTATTTATACAATCCCATGGTCTGTGGACCATGGGTAGATTTCTACAGTCGAGATTACAATAAAAATACTAAGGGTGGACAACGCTATGACTATTTTACAAAATATGCGCTCCACACCAACAAAATGCAGAGTCTTTATGTCGAAATTACAGTCTTTGACCAAAATCTTGGCTCTAAGCCACAAAAATTCCCTTGGGGGATCTCACGCCAAACAAATTCTTCTCAAAATCAAAATCATGGATAGGTACAAAATTCACAAATATCTCAACCACATTGGGTGAATATACATCACTAAGATTATCCTTGGAAGAATCTAGCAAGGAGGAATGATGATGGTTCTCATCCCATGGTGCATCATTTGACATCATGACCTCCGCGATTCTTTCATTAGTAGAGAATGTACTAAATAAAGGATCATAATATGTCCCATAATATAAGGAATGATCAACACAATTGACTGAAGAGAAAAAATCAATGTGTCGAACATGCCAAATATATGGCTTCATATTCGAGTTAAATATAACTACGAAACATGCAGTCACCAAAAGTATCAATATTAGATGCATCTAGTACTATCCAAGGATCAAATGGAGTAGTAGAAAAAGATATCATGTTGACATAGGCAACCAGGTGTGAGTTGTTGAGAAGGGGAATAGGAAGAGGATGAGGAAAAAAAAGGTTTCCATAAGGGAAGAATCCTTAAGCAATCCCACCCCAACATGTTGATATGGATTTGGGGTTTCTCCCACAAGAGGTATGCTTCTAGTAACTTGAAAATTATTGGAAAATAAGGTAAGCTGATCAATGACCACTATGCCCCCTTGGTGAAGGAAAACTATCTTTTTGAAATAAGTCAAAATGACAACAACCATAACATAAACCTTGTATGACCCAGTAGAAGATTATAATGTAACGATCCATCAATAAATTTGACTTCTACTGAAATTGTCTTGCCACCTAATTCAATTTGTAATGAACTAAAAATTCCATAAGGCTTGAGGCTCCTTCCATCAAAGGCCTTTAGAGTAGTTGGTGACTAATTGAGTTGAGGAGATCTAATGGCCTTCTAGTAAAAAAGTGGCATGATGTAGGTGGAAGCTCCTTTGTCCACAATAGTTCGATAGATGGTCTTACTTCACACAACAACCTAAATCATGAAATCTTGGAATTATGGGCGTATGAGTCTCATGATTAAAAAATACGAGGTTAGAATCTAAAGGATCAACAACTCTAATTGAAAAAGGTAAAGCCTTCTTATGGGCGGGACAATTTTGCAACACCTCAAGAGTCAGCATAATTGAAAGAGCTTGAGCTAGATCCTCAACTATATTATAATTATGTGCAGTTCTCACACGAGGGTTGAATGTGGATTCATGAATAATGACCTTAGGAAGTTTACTTGTTAATTCAGTAGGAATCATATTTGTGGTAGGATCCAAAGTAGATGAGGTATAACTAGCAGGTTGATTAGCAACTTGACTAGTCGAGTGATTCAAATTTCCATAGTCCTTATTCGTCTTTGCCACCATGACTTCGCTTTTTGTCTTGGTGGATGAAAGAATCATAACCAAAGAAGAGGAAGTGGGATCCTAAGAAACCTTGTTAGTCTCATAATTAGGAAAGGGATTTGTCAACATATCAAGTGTGACAAATGATCTAAGGAATTGATTTACTTGTGCCCAATGTGGACAACCATGAGTGAAATTCTCCTCATTACGTAAAAAGAAAGGATAACGAGGTTTCTTCTTTTCTTCAAAAAACTGGTTATTTTGTTTATTCTGTGGAGGATCATCTTTCTTGGTTTTACCTTTTTCTTTTTCTTTCTTCCTGGTGGATAATATTTTCCTTTCTTGGATTGTACGACAAAGATCTCAAATGTAGACACCACAAGAGTGGTAAAGGATGCATTTTGGGTGACAAAAATAGGAGTTGAACTAGGTGGTTTACTCACTGATTGATGGTTAGCAGAACCAATCACGCCATTGGTGGCATGTGATTCTTTACTGGGATGTTTTGGAACAGTATTTTAACATCTTGGAGAATTTGGTATTTTATCATAGAGCATGCTGGATTGAGAATAAATAAGATCAAGTTATCATGCACGATCAATTACTTGCTCTTTGGTCATAAATTCACTTTTAGCAATGTCTTCTATTATTGATGGTGACAAAGACTCAATAAACCATTCAGATAATAATTGGTTAGGAATGAGAGTTTTGACTAAATGAAGGTGACGTCGACACTCATGAATATGATAAAAAATATGAGTGGAGTCATATTGTTTGAAGGAATTTAAAAGTTTAATATTGGTTTCATAACGAATGGGAAACTAAAAAAGAGTTAAGAATTTGGTTGCTAAGGAACTAAATTTATCAAAAAATGCTTGTGTTAATTCAATATACCACATTGTTGTCATGCTAGTAAGTGTCTGCTTGAAAAGAAACAATTAAATAGAGTCATCATTTAAAGAGTTTGAAGAACACTATAAATGATATGTCATAAAATGTGTAGACGAGTCTTGTTCAGGATTTCCATTGATCTTTGGGATATCACTGGGAATTTTGTAGGAATAATCGGCCACCAAGGAGAGTAAAAAATGGGATCATTTGTAAGCGAGGTCAAAATGGAAATTCAAGGGTTGCCGCAAATGGAAACTGCCAATTAAATTACGGTGGAAGGTATCCTGTGTAAGACGAGATAGCTTTAGTGATAGGTATATTCTCTCCTAGATAGGGAGGATTTTGATAACCCAGATAAAAATAACCTCGCTTCCTAATTCTAAGATAACCTTGTTGTCTAGTTGTAGGATAACCTTCCAAAGGTTGAAATGGATGGATTTGCATTTGCTAAACTTTGTAAGGGTTTTGAGGAATACCTTGATATGGTTTCCCTGGGGGATTTTGCATCATCCCCAAATAAGCTGGGATAGGTTGTGTCTATGCCATGCCATATATAGGTTGACCCATTTGGATTTGAGGAATAACTTGACCAAGCAGTGGAGGTTGTAAGGCACCTTGAAGAGGCTAGGTAAGTGGGACTTCGGATACCCTAGATACTAGTGGAAGAGGTTGAGTTAGAGGTGTAGCCTGCAAAGTTTGACTTCCATGAACTTGAGCTTGAATAGGTTGGGATATAGGTTGACAAATAGGAAATGAGATGTAGGTGGAACTGGTTGAGAGGTTTGAACTTGATTCACAATCAAGCTAGGTTGTACGAGAAATGTAGGTTGCAAAAAATTGGTGGCCATTCCTGGATATGGAGGACTCGAATGAGGTTGAGAACTAGCTTGCAGTACTTCATTAGGGGATGGAAACATTCCAATAGTAGGTTCCCCCTACTGAAAGAGGAGGGGAATACAAAGGAAACTACCCCTCAAGAGAAGGGTGCCCAATATGAGGTGGATTGGGTTGTTGTAAGTGTCCATACCCACTAACATAAGGATCATATTGCTTCTCTACTAAAGGCTGAGATGGAGGAGGAAGAGAAAATTGTGTAGTGCTCGTTAAAGAGGCTCCAGATGGGATTCCAAAAAGGGATGACATGGGAGAAGTCCATGGACTGGATGATGCACTAGAAAAGGTACCAGATAACGATTAGTAATTGGGTGGGAGAGACAGTGCACCACATAAAGTTATCTCTATCGATGTTGCAAACATAGAAGAAGTTGGAACATTGGTTTTCTTGGTAATAATAGTAGATATGGGATGAGAAACCATAGAAGATTCAATCATGGTCAGATTTCTCAAATAGGATTTCCAAGGGAAGCTCGAGGGTGAGTTGAAAAGAGATGAATCAGATAAAGTATTTTGTGCCAGAGTGTGAGGAGGAAGGAATTCATAGACATGAAGCCCTATGAAATGAAATTGGGTAGAAGGTTGGGGTTGTTCTTAAGGGATCTCCTCAATGCTCACAAGATCAGGTGGAAGTGGTTCACTGCTAGGTCCAAGATATATGGGTTGAGGTTGGGTCTGAGATAGGGGAAGAGAAGAGGAAGTGCCTAAAGTAACAAGTGTAGTTAATTGAGACACCTCAATTAGTATAACCTCAGGTTGTAATTTTTCTGATTTAAGATACTCAGGTTCAATAAGCTCAGGTAATAAAATAGCATGTGCTTATGTTTTGACTATGCTGGACTGACCAGCTAGTAGAGAAGTAATCTCAAGTTCAATACTCACAAGAAAAGAAGATTTTGGTGGACCAATTTTAGATGGAGGACTATAAGGGGTAGCTCACGAAGTACCAGATTCAATATTTCATGTTGTTTTGTTGTTATGATGACATCCAAGAGTTGCCTCAGGTGGAAGAGGAGGAAATATTTTCATGCTACGCAAACGATGAGGTTGAGGAGGTTGTTATTCAACATCGGTTTACTAAGATTTAGAAATTACCAACAAAATAAATAAAAAATGGGCAACTAGGAAAAAAGTGTCTACCAAGCAACCATGAACTACAAAATACAACCTTGGATAACCAAGGATTTATGTATGGGTAGGAAATCTCCGTGAATTTTGTCTTTACTGTATCACAATGTATAAGGTGGTCGAATTGATTACCTAGGTGATATAAAATCCTAGTGTGGAATTCCAATATATACTCAACGATACATGGAAGCACAGTCTATGTTAGTGTTGTCTAATGAGTAACTATACGATGATAACATTCCCATATAATTTTCATTTGTTGAGTGCGTTGATGGTGCTGGACTTGCCAACATGTCAACGGGATCTCCCTGGAAAGAAGTCCCAATCATACCTCATACCATTTGGTGTGGGAGTCGCAGCAGTGGGTCGTAAGGTAATGCCTTGACTGTGGTGTCACACAGATGCAAGTAGAGTAAATCTGTTAGTAGCAAGGGTGTGACTGATGCAGTGAGTCAAGGAAGGTGTATGAGAGGTTCCAACACTTCAAAGTGGGGAGGAGGTGAAGGTGATTTCTAGGTTGAAAGGGATCAATCCCAACTTGGCTAGGAACACAAAACACAAAGGATATGCGTAGCTTTCGATGGATAATTCCACTCGGATGTGACAATCGCATCATATAAGGTAAGATAACAAGTACAACACTCATGGATCAGTCTGAGACGAGTGTGATAGTTGTTATAGAAAGGTTCAAGTGAAAGGTATGTCTAATGTCTGGCAGAGCAGTCGACACAGACAGTGACATCATTAACAACATATGTGTTGGGTTGTGTTATATTATTTCCACATAGTTAATAGGGGGTTTGAGGGGTACCCGTAACCCCACTTTATGGGGTCTGGGGCAACGCCCCAGAAATTTTTTTTTTTGGACCCTATGTTAGGTTGGGCGGACCCACCTATGGTTTTGTGCATGATTTTGGCACATGTTTTTTGGACGCGATGGTTTTCGGTCCATGGTTTTGGACGCGATGGTTTTTGGTCCATGGT
>APFE030787832.1:8822-45556 GCA_000404065.3 Pinus taeda
ACTCAAAAATTGAGATTGTTTCTAGCAACATTAAAGGATAGAGCTCTTATATGGTTCATGAGTTTAGATACTAATTCAATAATATCATGGAATGATATGGAAAATATATTTCTAGAAAAATATAAAGATCGTGATCTTAAGGAGGAAATATTTAGAATGAATCAAAAAGAAGATGAGGGTCAAAAGGATATAACAGAGAGGTTCATGTATAATGTTAAGAGGGAAAAACTACATCATTTAGGATTTGACACACTAAAAACCCTCTTTCTTAGAACAATTAGGGATGAATGCATTGATCTCCTTGATCTCATGAGTAGAGGTGATGTACACCAATTATCATTTGAAGAAATTTGTGAGACATGCAAACACATATCAAGAGGAAGTGAAAAAGTAGGTAAATTAGCATCAAGATCAGTAAGTCAAGTTAAACTTGGAAATTTGTTTGATGACTTTAAAATAAAAATTCTTAGCAATCTAACCAAACAAGTAGAAATGTTAAGAATACAAAATGAGAAAAAAGAAGATGTTGATATTTGTGTTGTCCATGCAGAATCACATGATGTTATTTGTTGCTCCTCATTACTAAGGTTGAAGGAAGTTCACCAAGAGGACAATCGAGCAAGTCAATTCCCAATGCAACTATTTTATGTAGCTCCAAGAGGACAATGGCAACCTATTCAACCTAGCATAATGCAAGAGCCTAATTTACAATTTCAATCTTATGCACATCCATCTCAAAGTAATTGGAACACACCCTTTCCTTGGAAACATTGGCCATCTCAACTCCAAAACTAATATTAGCAACAAGGTTGGCAAGAAACTTATGGGAGCCATCCATAATATCCTCAATATTTTCCTCAATATCCTCCATACCCAACTCCATGTTATCCCTACCATTCACCTCCACCACGACCACAACCCCAAACACATCCATCTCAAATATCCACTCCCACTCAAGTACTTGTACCACCATTTCCAAACCCACACATTGAAGTAGCTCAGCCCACTTACAATGTTGAGGTAAAACACTTCCAAACATCTCCTCTTAACCTCAATGGTATTCACCATAGCTCATGAAGAGTATTGCGAAAAAGAGATTATCTTGGGATCACTAAAGGACCACATATAGGAGAAGAAGATTCGTTTGAGAAGACCAAATAATCATGGGCTGCACTTGATTAGGAGAAGACATCAAAATCAGAGATTGAGAAAGCTCCCTCATGGTTACCATCAAATCCTCCATGTATTCAAGAGAAAAATCAGCAAAAAGAGGAATATTTGAAGTTCATGGTAGAAGAAGAAATGAAGAATGATCCAAATAAGGAATCAAACCAAGGGCATGAAAGTTATGTTGAGGTTTGGTTCCAAAGAGTCACTAAGTTGTAGCAACACTCGCTTCTTCAATTGCGCTTGATATCATCAAAGTCAAAGCATTTGATCACTCAAATCCAGGTACATGTCAAAGCATACATTTCAAGCCTCCACATCATTTTGTCTATCATATTGATGTGCACATGGCTCCATTAGAAGTATTCTTATACTTGGAAGTGATTTTGTTTTCCAAGTAGGGTAGGGTAGAAAGAAATGAAAAATAAGAGAAAATAATAAAAAAACTCATGTGAAAACCTCCTTTGAGGTGACTCAAATTGGCTCATTGATTGAAAACCTCCATGAGGCAGTCAATGGGTTGAAAAAAAAGAAATAAGAGAAAAAAGAAAAGATCCTAAGTGAAAACCTCCTTTGAGGCACCTAGGCAAACCTACTAGTTGAAAACCTCCTTGAGGTGGCTAGTAGGCCTAGAAGTAAAAAAAACAAGGGAAAAAATAAAAAATCCTTGCTCCATGTATCTCTTTGATGAATGTAGGTTCTCTCCAACATCTACAAGGAACAAAAACAAGTTGCCACCAAAGAAAGAAAAAATAGGTCAAACCTAGTTTTAAAAAGTCAAATTTTGACTTTCTCCTCTTTTGCTCAAATGCTCCAACAAGGCCAAGGCCATGCCAATCCATCACCCTAATCTATTTCCACCATCCACCAGTCATTCTCAAGCTTTTCCCATTCAGTTTTCTTGTTGTCCTAAAAAACTACAGGAATGATCTGTTTTACTATAGGAAACAAAATACATAGAGCATAAATTTATTTATTTCGATAAATTGAAAACCATGCATCCATTTACAAATTTGTTTCACGGGGAAATGCATATGGATAATGGTAACATGCCCAAGCAAATTCAGCGAATTCTAGTGCACGATTTCCAAGAAATTGGCCTCCATCACCTTTAGTCATTTTTAGTTTTTCTCGAGATCTATGCATCCATTTCCCAAATTGTTTTATGGGAAGGTGCATAATGATGATGGAAACATGATCCCAAAGTTTCAAGTCAATATTCCACTTTTTTGGAGATATGGGCAATCAGATATGCTATAAGAAGTTGTCCTGAATTACTACATGAGTTTCTTGTAGTACTACAGGAAATCCTGAAAATCTACAGGAAGGCCGAGAAGAAGCTACAAGAGGAAATATGATGGAGAAATGGGTCACATATTCTTTAGGAATGTTGATATAGGTACCCCAACACCTGCACATCAACATCAACTCAGCAACATCATGCATGTCTCTCCAACAACCATCAGGTAGGTACAAGTATGCAATATTCTTGACCTCTTCTCTTGAGCATATTGTAGTTAGAAATTTGTTGTCAATGCATGAGAGATGAGGTTTTATAAGCTAAGGATGGGTCAACAGTCTCAACCATCTTCAACTATTTAATTGCAACTCACTCCTTCACTCATGCAATGTTGAAAAGTCAAATGATGAAGGGTGATGATTTCAAGGAATGAGGATAGTAGTTAAAAGAAGAAATTTCTGCAAAGGTCGAGTCACCACAGCACTCCAAGCCCTCCATCCACTTCATATTCACTATCTATTCATCATTCGTCCATCCCATTTAATTCTTGAAAAAAAAACAAACAGAGCATCCTCTCCATTTTCACAAACCTACACTACTCCCTCTAAGCCCTAGCATCATCATCCAATCCCTCTTCATCATTTCTCATCACTCCCATACAGTTAGAAGACCCTGAAAGAGGAGGAATGACTACTAAAGAAGTCAGAATGTTGCTACAAGAAGGAATAAATGAACAAATTATGATAAACCTCAAGATGGCAAAGCTTAAGAGAGACCTAATCAAAACAGATAAATCCAAGGCCATTAGGTAGTCATCTAGGCCACAAGTGAGAACAAGAAGGAAACAAAAGGAAATGAGGCATTCACCATCAAAACAAAACTCAAATTGCAATGATGAAAAGATGTTTTCCAAGGGGTCTCCAATCTCTTTCTAGCTTTTTTCCAAGGCAAAAAAATGGGAAAAATGCATGAGAGTCAAGTTGAGGGCATGTCCTCAGCTCAGGATATCATTTATGCTCAAAAAGGGTTTCCTGTAGTTTTGATAGGAATTACTACAGGATGTTCTAGTTCTCATCTAAAGACATTTTGAAGGTTTGAGAGGTTTCCAAATGGTGGAACAAGGTAGCAGAAGGTTGATAAGGATGTGGAAGACCTTGCCAAACTAAAAAATATTCAAGAACCATCTTGAATAAGGGGAAGAAGGAAAACTAATGGTCTCAAGAAACAAGGATTTTTCTTTGCAAAAATACTTTTTTGGCTTGTCCTTGCAAAACTTATAGCCAAGATTTCTAATGCACAAGGGAGAGGCCACCAGGGCCATAAATGAGGCGCAATGAGGTCACTAAGTTGCTTAGAGGATGAGAAACACTTTTAGCAGGGGGTATGATGGACCTCTAAATTATACATAAATTAAGGCCCATGCCTCTAAATTAAACATAAATTAAGGCATATGACCATCCTTCAACACATTAAACCTCTCCTTTTACATTAGACTTAATATATTCATTAGGAATGTTTATGAATAATTGCATATTTGTGCCTAACATTATTTATTTTTGTGGAATATTATGAGAATATTGGGAATATTATGAAGATTTGGAGGATGATATAATTTAGGGACTTTCTCCCTACTATAGGAGGATCACTATTAAATAGGAAATAAACAATATATTATGGAATTATGGCACAAATTGTGGAACTCCAATGATTGAGAAAATCTAGGAATGTGTTCCCTCCCATTTAATGCAGATTCCTAGTATTGGGAACCAGATCCACTGATCAAAGGATTTTGGTGGAGAAAGCTTCCTCCATTCATGGGGAATGATTTCTAATAATTTCGTGTAAGTACCAAGTTGAATTTACCTCTAGATATAGATTTTCATTAGTCTTCTTGTGGAGAGAACTTGTATTTTTGCAACTCCATTGTATTTTCTTACAGGAATGTAATTGTATTGATCAAAATAACGAAGATTGGTGTCATGTTTAGCTTCTAAATCCTATTCTCCTCCACAGATCTATGATTTTCCTTGGGCTTGGCCATCCCAGGAGCCTCAGATCCCTTTTGTTTCATTTTCTTTCGTTCTTTTCACTTCATATTCACATGCATTTAGTATTAATGATTTCTTGTTGTGGGATTGGGTTAAATGGTTAATGTAAGTTCTTTTGTAGGATAACAAGAATCCATTTATCCTTGGAAAAGCTTTGGAAGGTCATAGTAATCATTGAGTTTCTTGGATTAGTCTTCTTATTCCAAAATCTAGATTTCTGGACCTCCTTTTTAGCAAAAGAATGGTAAATGTTTGATATTTTTAGAGAATACTAACGAGCTTCAATCGAGTTGATTCCACTTGCATGAGATCGCAAAAAAAAATTATAGTTCATAACAAAAATTACCCCATTTCACTTGCACTTGATTGGGTTAGGCACTTTATAGATTTACTAGCTCACTAGTTCTCGAATTTCTAGATTTTCTACTAGTAATTTTCCGCTATTTTTTAACATGGGTTAAAAAAGGTATTTTTGAGTGATTCCACTTGGAATGAGGACCTAAGACATCCTTGTCAATAAATAAAAAATTCCCATCCAATTTGGATTTTATTTTCTTGGTCATTCGATGAATTATAATTTCATATAGTAAATCTGTAACATCCTGTAGTAAAATAGGGGATCCTATAGGAGAACTAAGAGATCCTATAGCAGAACTAGTACATCCTATAGGAAATCCTGTAGCAGCCTGTTTGAGCCCAAATTGAGAAAAAGCATCATTGAAGATGGGATTAGGCCCCTACTTGACCTCCAAGCCATCAAAATCATTGTACCCCTCTTCCTCCACACCTGTCTCCCCTACCAAATATCAAGGAAAGATTAGCATTCACATTTGTAAAGAAAAAATATTTTAAAAAATGAGTTATTTCATATTTAAACATGCACACAACAGTTAGTACTCTCTATATCATATTTCATGCTTAGATTAGTTAAAACATCACATGTGACAAATAGAGTTAAATAGAGTTCTTTTACAAGCAAAGTGTGTTAATAAGTAGATAGAGGATTTCATGTTACTTTACAAGCATTTGTAAATTCAGTCTTTCATTCCTGTAAATAGGCACCATTTCTTTTCTCTCGTGACAACAAAGGAATGACACATCGTATGTTGCACATATGGTGCCGATAACTCTTAATTTTGTACGAACCCCTGGTTGATAATTAAATTCGATATCCTTGGAGTTGCACCATTCCTGTTGTTGAAAATAGCAACAAGTAATGCTAAAAATAGTGTTGCTATAAATAGCATTTCAGGATATACTCCAACTCTTTTGGAAATAGCAAAAAGATAGAAATGATAAAAATAGCATTGCTATAAATAGAATTTTGGGATAGATTCTAATTTTAATTAGTCCCTGAATTAAAATTGAGAATTAAAATTCGAATTTAGTCTCACTAGCTGTTTGAAAAATAATTAATTGATTCATCTTGATTTAATTAGTTGGAGAAAATGAAACATGAAGTCTTTGTGAAGACATGCAACAATTATTCCTTTGATTGAGGAAGTTATCCCTTAATTAAGGAGATAAGGATGAGTTGTATTTGGGTTGTAATTAGTTAGTTCAGTGAACTAAATTAAGTCCAGTTAAATTATTTCCAAACAGTTGGAGGAACTAATTGTGAGTTTAGTCAGTTAATGCATGCATGCATGCAACTTGTGTTCTTGAGATAACTGAATATTCTCTCATAAGTAACTCATGCATGTCAGTTCAGAGAAAGACCCAGTTGAGATTAAAGGAAGGGACAATGTACTATCAATTGGAGGATTTTCCCTATAAAGGAAACGCATCCATGCAGAAGGAATTATCTCCTTCAGGATTGCACAGTTATTTCATAGGTCAGTGTTGTGTGTGAGGTGAGAATCACACAAGTTGCAGCTGGAGGACCCAGGAGAAATTGTGCAAGGAAATACGAGGCTTGGAGGGCAGAGGAGAAGTTTTGTGAGAAGCCTTTGACTGTCTATGAGCAGCATTGAGGGGTTGTACTGAGAATAGGATAGCTTGTGAGTTGATGCTTTGTGTAATCGAAACATATTTCAACTTGTATGATAATACAGAGATCGGGGTTTTTAGCTGATGCTTTCCCGAGAGTATTCTTCTGTGTTCATGTGTTATTGATTTCTCAGTCTCAATTATATGTGTTCTATTTGATCTTGCTCAAAATTGATTAAGCTTCCGCAAGTTTGTTTGTAGAAGTAGATCAAGTATTTTGCTTTAGTATATTGCATTATCAGGTGATCTACAGTGGAAATTTCTACATGGTATCAGAGCTATCTAATCTATAGAGAAATTTCTACATGGTATCAAAGCAAAGGTGATCAAAGTGAAGAACAATATAGAAAGAAGGGAGAAGTTCAAAGTTTCAAGTTCCTGACTATAGAATTCAAATTCTTATCACATCTCAAATTTCACCAATGGCATTCAACAATTTAAGACTCAAGTATGCCCTTGATGGCAGCTTGAATTATATAGTCTAGAAGGATCGCATGGAAGTAGTATTAGAGGACAACGGTCTAAAGGACTTCATTGAGCAAGAAGTCCCCAAGCCAGTAGCAGCTAATGCTACAAAATTGGCAGAATGGAAGAAATGTGTGGCTAGAGCGAGGAGAATCCTTCTGGAGGGAGTTTGAGACCACATAGTCTCTAGTCTCCATGGGAAAGAGACACTGTTTTCAATGTGGAAAACACTGAAAGATATATATCAAAACAGGAGCGATCAAAGGGATCTCTACATATATGAACAAGCTCACCACCTGCAGGGATGAACTTGGAAGTATAAGGATCATGACAGTCGATGATGGCATGGTGAGTCTTTCTCTCCTCGGTCTTCCTAAGAGCTGGCATAGCTACCAAGACTCGGTAAATGGAAGAAAGAAACTACCAAATTGAGAATGAATTTGGTTGGATCTGATGTAAGACGAGATAAGAAGAAGCACCAGAGATGGTTCTTCATCCAAGGAGGATGAAGAAAATTGTGCCTTAGTGAGTAAGGAGAAGAAAGGGAAGGATAAGGTTTCTCATCCCAAATCGAGTTCTTCCCATGGTGAGAAGAAGTTTGACAAATCGAAAGTGTGATGCTTTCATTGTCATGAAGTGGTCCATTTTGCAACAAATTGTCCATTGAAGAAATCCATGATAGGATCCATGGAAGGGTCTGAAGGTGAGCCATTGGCTTCACAGTTCAAGTTAGATTTCATGCTCTTCGCATGCATGTTTCATCCATGGTGGGATGTGGTTGGTTTCTTGATAGTTGAGCTTCATTCCACATGATCGATGATAAGAGCTTGTTCAGTACTTTGGAGGAGAAAGATCTATAGATACTCATAGCGATGGGTAATGATGAAAAGTATAGTGTCTCAGGAATAGGCACATTTGTTTTTCAGAGGGAGCATGGAGCTCGCATTACCTTAACGGATGTGAATTATGTGCCATGACTGAAGAAAAGCTTGGTATCATTCACAATGTTGGAAGACAAAGGCTATGATGTAGTCTTAAGTAAGGGAAAGGTTTTCCTTAGACACATCACCATGACACAGGTGAAGCAGATCAGTTCATGAGTCAAGAACCTGTATGCTCTTGAGGTTCAAAATGCATGCAAAGCCTTGAGGAGCAAGGCAACTGTTGGAGACTTGGTGGTTGAGAGGGAGAGTACATTATGTCTCAACATGCAGTGCCAGAAGAAGTCTCAGACAATTGTGGAGGAGCCACAATTGGTGAAGCAGCTTTAGGAGGTTGTGGAGTAGCCATAACTAGAGAATCCGAGAGGAGACCAAGTGGAGGCATCCTCTCATGCAGAGACCTCCAGTAGGGGGAAATTTCGAGCCAAGTTGGTAGAGGGAGCACATGCATCCATACCTCTAGGTAGGAGGTGGGGCGATGTGGAGTGACAGTCCCAAGAAGGCTATACTAGGGGCAGGGTCATTGAGGTACCCAACCTCTTTTATTAGAACTTGCTACGAGAACTCTAATGAAGAGTAGCAGGACTAGCTAAGTGGGTAGAGACAGATGCAGATGGAGTGGCAGAGAGAGCTACAGTGCAGGAGTCCTAAGACAACACAAAGCTAGTAGGCTACAACAATGCGAGAGGCACAGGAGTGTTGCACTAGTGCAAGATGGCACAGAGAGGTGTGCAATGGTGCAAGATGCATGGAGTTGTTGCAGTAGCATAGAGGTCAAAGAGGGAGCACTTGTCAGTGGTAGAGGGAGCTTTAGCATCAGAGGGTGTTTCTAGCCCAACTGGGAGGTCAGTTGGGAGATCAGTTACTTACTTCTCAATAACTGAGTTGTAGTGTAGCAGTGGGCAGCACGATGCAACATGATGAGAGGAAGTGTAATGTGGATGCAGTGTTGGGAGATAGGACCAGTGACAACACGAATGTAGCAGGAGGAATTAGTGTGATTGATGCAGTCAGAGATCAAAGTGACAAAGGCTAGAGCAATCACATACTGAAGAGCACAGAGGTGCAGAGTTTTCATCCAACAGAGGCAATAGTAATCAGATACTTTGATGATAGAGGCATCATTCTAATTCAGGTTGGATATTTTTTGTTTCTGGAGTTGCTAGAGCAACAACACTTGAGAGAAGTGTTGCATGCAGAACATTCCAAAGGTTCAGGAGCAGGTTTGAGTTGAATGCCTTTCTTGTTTTGAGGGAGTGTCGAAAATAGGAACAAGAAATGCTAAAAATACCATTGCTATAAATAGAATTTCAGGATATACTCCAACTCTATTAGAAATAACAAAAAATAGAAATGCTAAAAATAGCTTGCCATAAATAGTATTTTAGGATAGATTCCAATTTTAATTAGTCCTTGAATTAAAATTTGAGAATTAAAGTTCGAATTTAGTCTCACTAGCTATTTGAAAAATAATTAATTAATTCATCTTGAGTTAATTAGTTAGAGAAAATCAAACATGGAGTCTTTGTGAAGACATGCAATAGTTATTCCTTTGATTGAGGAAGTTATCCCTTAATTAAGAAGATAAAGATGATTTGTATTTGAGTTGTAATTAGTTAGCTCAGTTAACTAAGTTAAGTCTAGTTAAATTAATTCCAAATAGTTGGAGGAACTAATTGTGAGTTCAAGTAGTTAATGCATGCATGCATGCAACTTGTGTTCTTGAGATAACTGAATATTCCCTCATAAATAACTCATGCATGTTATTTGAGAGAAAGACCCAGTTGAGATTAAAGGAAGGGACAATGTACTATTAGTTGGAGGATTTTTCCTATAAAGGAAACTCATCCATGTAGAAGGAATTATCTCCTTCAGGATTGTGCAGTTATTTCATAGGTCAGTGTTGTGTGTGAGGTGAGAATCACACAGGTTGCAACCGGAGGACCCAGGAGAAACAGTGCAAGGAAATAGGAAGCTTGGAGGGTAGAGGAGTAGGTTTGTGAGAAGCCTTTAACTGCCTATGAGCAGCATCGAGGGATTGTACTGAGAGCAGGATAGCTTGTGAGCTGATGCTTTGTGTAATCTGAACATATTTCCACTTATATGCTAATACAGATATCAAGGTTTCTAGCTGAGGCTTTCCTTAGAGTATTCTTCTTTGTCCATGTGTGATTGATTTCTCATTCTCAGTTATATGTGTTCCATTTGATCTTGCTCAAAATCGATTATGCTTCCACAAGTTTGTTTGTAGAAGTAGATCAAGTATTTTGCTTTATTATATTGCATTATCAGGCGATCTACAGTGGTAATTTCTACACTTGTTGCAATATGAGGCTCATTAGAGTGTGAGCACAAGGAGTAGCTTTCTACTCTACCCCCAACTTTGAGACAATTCCTAAAGGATCATATAACCATGTAAAATTGAGTTTGAATTTCATTTGTTTAAGGAGAATATATGCCTCTTTTGTTGTTGTTATTGCATTAAAAATTAAAGGTCCAACTCGAGGCTTCATCTTAAAATGAGATTTCCTTTTGGATGACATAAAGTGGAACTCATCCATATTTATCATTTTCCTAATATACTCTAATAAAAATCCTTATAGGAACCAACTTAGGAAATTTATATGGAGGCAATTCACATCCATATACTCTAATCTCTGCGTAGTTTTCGTATAGGTATCAATCACCTGTCTTTGTCTATTCAATGAGATGTAGAATTCTCTTAATCTCGGGTCCAATTATAGGTTCAACATCATTGTTAAGAAAAGAAGAAACTCTATATAAAAATTGATCCATATAATCATTGAATCTGAATTCATTGGGATTCTTCCTTACCAAGGAAGCCCAATGAATCACGAACTATGGATTTCCCTGTTCATCTAGTTTCTGCAGTGGAAATTGAAATCTATCTTATTGATGAAATAAGAACAAGTAAACCAAATCTAGAGCATGCTTGAAAACTCTATTATAAAATTTGAGAAATTGTTCATGGATAACCTCTGCCAAGAATTCACTATAATGAAAAATAACTTAAGGCTTTTCTCCTGTTGAGAACACTAATAGGAAACCTATAATTTCTTCATCAACCCATTGATAAATTTGATAGCCCAACAAATAGGAAACTATAGAAATGATTTGTTTTTTCATCTCTGAAAACATAGGACAAGTAAGGTGGGTTTGTTCTTGGCAATTGAACATTTTTAGGCAAAAATGCCTCAAAAAGTTTAGCTTTGTGGGGAAAAGTTAGGCTTTTTTAGGGTTCCATGTGGGAGTCTACAGAGAAAGGGTCCAAAGAGGCTAAATTTTGGATTTGGAGCATATGACATATGGATTCAAGGGTAATTGTGAATAAGATGTCATTGGTTTGGGCAACAACAACTCTCTAACTAGGTATGTATCTGAAATGGCACCATGAGACAAATTCTCGGAAATGGTGAATTTTTGGAAAAACGAATTGAGGTAGGAAGGAGTCCCACAAACTCAATTCATCACTAAGATCAACAAATTTTTGCTTTAATCGATTGTAGAGTTCATAGAGATCAAACTCACAATTGGTTTCAAATATTTTGTAATGTTGATCTACTAAGGGTTGGTGATCTAGGTCAATTACACGGGGAAGCATAAGGTTTTCTACTACAATTTTAGATTTTTTTTTTTTACTGTAACGGGTATGGACTTTATTTATTTGAAGAGATTTTGGGTCTTTGCTGAAGCGACCCCTATTACAATGCAGAATTCTAACTACTCTTGTTTTTTATCTACTACACTTTCAGGGCATTTGAACAAAATTTTCATTGTTTACAATTAGCAATCCTTTCATGAGTGAGCTGCCTTTGTTCGCCATCTGATCAGCTTCACTATTTGAATTTCTAAGAATATGATAAACTTGCACGTGTCGAAGTCTAGGAGAGATCTCTTCAATCTGTCCAAAATTTTGTTGAAGCTGGCATTTCTAAACAGAGTCTCCAAGTTTATATTTTTTATTGTTATCTCTGAATCTCCGAAAACTTGAAGGTCTTTGACTCCTTTGTCTCTTGCAATAAGGCATGCTTTGAGGAGCCCAAGGATCTCTGCTTGGTTGTTGGATTTCTGGCCTAAGCCCCAGCTGAAGCAGTCTTTTGAAAACCCGTCCGGAGAGTAGATGACCCCCCCAGCACCGACAACACCGGGATTACCTTTGGATGCCCCGTCAAAGAATGTTTCGAGTAAATTTTGAGACCACCACCATGATTGAAAAGTGTCATCATCGACTCTTATGCACCAATCCGGATTGACATTTTCTGGAGGGAGTAGGTACTTATGCGGATAAGGCAATAATGGGCCTAGCCACCTCTTTTCTTTGGGTAGTAATGAAGGATCTTCTTTAAAATACTGTTGTTGAGCCGCTTCCAGGAGAAAAGATTTAGCTTTTGCATCTACTTGCAACGGGGAGTGCCTCCTCTCTTTGAAAATCAATTGATTGCGGGCCAACCAAAGCTGTCAACAAACATATTTGGGAATCGCTATCCAGATTTTGCGCCAAAATGATTTGGGAGGGGTACGATGGGGATAGAAGAGACTCGATGAGGCAAAGAGATCTGAGACAGAATTCTACAAAGGGAATGTAATCTAAAATTCCTGTAAAATGAATCCCCAAACCTCTTTAGCAAAGATACACTCCAAGAATAGGTGTTGGGATGTTTCAAAGTTGTTGTTGCATAACACACATCTATGCGGCCCTGCTATGTTCCTTTTCTCCAAATTGTCACCCGTTAGAAGTTTATTATGGACCAACGTCCAGAAGAAGAAGTTCACTTTTGGTAAGGCTAGGGAGTCCCAAACATTCTTCTAGAAAGCCAGTGTTTGACTGTTATTTCTTGAGGCCTAGAAAGCTCTATAACCAGCAGCTATGGAGTAAACACCGGACTGGCCCCAACCCCAGCTATCTTTCATGGATCTATTAATAGGGGGAGCGTCCTCCAACAAATCTTCGAGTAAGGATTGTTGAAGGGATAACCGAGTAGGGACTCCATGAAAAGCCCATCCTGCCCAATCTCCACACTGATCCCAATTCGAAAGGTCGTATAAGCTGTTAATTCCTAGTTGCTTCAGCCAGTCCCTGAGATCTGTTATGTCCGTGTTTTCAACCAGGGGTTCTTTCCCATGATTATGTCAAGCCATAGATGAGTGCATTTGTTGTTGCCAGGTATTCTGTAGGTCTGTTTGTTGAAAAAATTGCTGCTTTTGCAACATAATTTCCACACCTGCGTGCAGTTTGTTGTGTTAGCATTGTGCAGGTTGCTGAGAGATTTGTTGGTTCCATAATTTGAATGAAGAGTGACACTAACCGGGTGAGTGGGCTCGTGGATCAGCTTCCACAAAATCTTTCCTCCCAGCACTAAATTGACGAGAGTGGGGTCTCTAATTTGCAGCCCGACCTCAGCCATCATTTTTTTTACCACTTCCCAGTTCACCAAATGCATTTTTTTCCGTTGCCCTTACCTCCCTACCACAAGAAGTCTCTAATAAGTTTGGAGATCTACTCCATCATGTTTCTTGGTCAAGGAGAAAAGCTGCCTGAAAGATTGGAAGTGCTAACAACAGGGATTTGATTAAAATTACTTTACCTCCCTTAGTCAACCAGTAGCCCCCCCACACTGCAATTTTTGTTTCGATTTTAGAAATTATTTCGCTCCATAGCGATCTTTTGTTGACTCCTGATATTATGGGGAGGCCAAGGTACTTAAATCTGTCCCATGTTGCTTGGCCTTTGAACCCGAGGAGAGTAGTAATGCCAGTGAGATCTCGTTGATCTATATTCCAAATGAATACTTCGCTTTTCCTCTCATTAACTAAGGCCCCTGAGGCTCTGCAGTAATTTCTGAGAACAGTGTCAAAGGCTTTGGCTATTCTGGTGGAAGCTCCACCAAGGAGAAGGGAACCATCAACAAAGAGAGCGTGGTTCAGGGAATCTGCTCCATTGGAAGGTTTGAGGCCCAGAATGTTGCCATTTATTCTTTCAGCAGTGAGCTTTCGACTAAGGGAGTCTACCATTAAGATGAACAGGAAGGGGGAGAGAGGGCATCCCTGCTTGATGCCTCTCTGAGCTTGGAAAAAATTGGTAGGGTGACCATTGACTAGAGGGACAATCCATGGATTTCCATTGCAGGCTTTAGTGAGGTGAACAAAGTGGGGCAAAAAACCAAAGGAGAGAAGGACTTTGCTAAGGAATGTGCGATTAACTCTGTCGAAGGCATTTTCCATATCTAATTTTATCAACATGCCTTTCTTGTTCCGCTGCTTGCTTGAATGTATAGTCTCCTGAACTTGGATTACATTGTCCAGAATGTGCCTACCTTCCACAAAACCGCCTTGAGAAGTGGAGATCAATCTTTTTAATAATGGCTTGATCCGATTTGCTAACAGTTTAGCCAGAATTTTATAAGAAGCGTTACACAACGAAATGGGCCTGAACCTTGCAAAAGACTCAGGGTTGGTGTCTTTGGGGATTAAAGTTGACTAGAGGGACAATCCACGGATTTCCATTGCAGGCTTTAATGAGGTGAACAAAGTGGGGCAAAAAACCAAAGGAGAGAAGGACTTTGCTAAGGAATGTGCGATTAACTCTGTCGAAGGCATTTTCCATATCTAATTTTATCAACATGCCTTTCTTGTTCCGCTGCTTGCTTGAATGTATAGTCTCCTGAACTTGGATTACATTGTCCAGAATGTGCCTACCTTCCACAAAACCGCCTTGAGAAGTGGAGATCAATCTTTTTAATAATGGCTTGATCCGATTTGCTAACAGTTTAGCCAGAATTTTATAAGAAGCGTTACACAACGAAATGGGCCTGAACCTTGCAAAAGACTCAGGGTTGGTGTCTTTGGGGATTAAAGTGAGGTATGTGGAGGTGGTTCCTCCACCTATATTGGATTTTTTCATAAACCAACTTATCATTTTATGGAGATCAACCTTGATAAGATGCCAGCAAGATTTGTATAAATGGATTGTGAATCCATCAGGCCCAGGAGCCTTGTCTGCGTCCATGGACCAGATAACATTTATGGTTTCCTCCTTAGTGATTGGCCTATAGAGGATTGCGTTATCTTCAAGACTAATGAGGGAAGGGATGTTAGAGAGGAAGTCAGAAGGTTCCTCATCATTACTTTGAGTTCCTTCTCTGTAGAGATTCCTGAAATGGGTTTCGGCGGACTTGATTAAACCCTTTACAGACATGGCCCTCAGCTATTTTGATTTCTACTATATGATTCCTAGACAGTCTCGCTCTATATTGATGGTGGAAGAAGGAGGTGTTCTGATCCCCAGCCTTCAGCCACAGACTCCTGGATTTGAGTCTCCAGTATTCTTCTTCCTTTCTAAAAGATTGATATGTGGATCATTGGGCTTTTATTTCTTTTTCCAGCAACTCTGCTGTGATATCTTTGCTTTCCATATCTATTTGTAGAGACTGCAATGACTACACTAACTCTTTTCTTTGATCGGTAGGAGAGGGGGCTAGTCTCTTTATCCACTCCTTTAGAGCTTGTTTTGTGGCTTTCAACTTTTTCTCCCATACATAGCTTGGGGATCCCAAGAAGGATTTGGCCCATGCCACCTTCACTATCTCTAGAAAACCTTCTCTCTCGATCCAAAGAAGGCTGAATCGGAAAGGAATAGGACCCAGGTCTTCTTCATCTTCCAGGAGGAGCTGAATAGGCTTATGATCAGAGGTAAGTTTAGGTAGAATTTTTGTGATGATGATCTTTTTGTTCATCATTATGGAGCTTTGCACCAGGAATCGGTCTAAATGAGCTAAAATTTGATCCAATCCAACCCTGTTATTGGACCAAGTGTAAATGCCTCAGACAGGATTGAAATCTAAAAGGTCCCAATGTTGAGAGAGCTCCTCCACCGTGTCCAGCATGGGGCCTCTGATGCTGGAACCCCCCCTCTTCTCTTTTGCTTTCATAATGATATCAAGATCCCCGGCAATAATGATATTACTGGGAGAAGACTGCTCTAAAAAGGCAGAGAGAGTATTCTAGCATTCTTGTTTTTCAAAGTAAGAAACTGGAACGTAAAGATTGAAGAGGGAGATGGACAACTTACTTGCATTGTGCTTCAATTCTGTGAAGATCCAGTGCTGGGTTTCATGATGTTTATTTAGATGGAATAGGACTTCATTCTAGAGAGTTGCCAACCCTCCATAGGTTCCCCTTGAGCTGACTGCTTTTCCTGTTCTTTTATTCCACTTTGAACTGCTAATCTCTAGAAAGGCTTGCCCTTCTATTTTGGTCTCTTGGAGCATGAGGATGTCTGAGGGTTCTGCTTTCAAAGGGTCCTTTATTGCTTCTATTTTAGAGGGATTTCCCAGTCCTATATAGTTCCAAGAGACGAGTTTCATATTTACTTAAGGGGGGGGTTGAGGCCTCCCTTGGAATGCCTTGGTCTAATATTTCGTCCAATAGACATTTCTATTGTAGACTGACTTCCTTGTATTTTGAGCCTTTCTGCCTCCTCCTCCCTCTTTTCTTTTCGAGATTTCCTTCCTTCTTTTTTTGATAGATGCTCGTAGGTTTCATCCTCCAAAGAACCAGAGCTTTCCACTGGTTTTTTCCTTGCTATTTCTGCATACGAAGGGTTGGCGGGACTGCCTTGGTTGGCTTCAAACTGTGTTTCTTCCCCTCCCTCTTTGTTTGTAGGTGGAGTGTTTGCCTGTTCTGCATTCTCATGGAGTAGAGTTACTTGGTTGATATGAGCACTTTCAGTCCCATTTGGAGATACTTCCATTTCTTGCTTGGTTTTGGAGCTGCTAGGACCTCCAGCCATATTGCCTTTAACTATGCCTTTTTTTGAGTTTGCATTTTTCTCGACTAGGGTCCATTGTTCCCCATTTTGTTTGTCTACTTGTTCCTCGACATTCGTTTTACAGTGCTTTGCAAAATGTCCATGGCCATGGCAATGTCTGCATTTAAAAGGTAGCTATTCGTAGTCCAACTCCTGGACATGCGTCCACCCAGCAATAGTGAGTTTGATTGCTTCCGGTAACCCCTCTTCTAGATCCACCTCTACGCAGATGCGTGCACAAGAATACTGATCTTTTCTTGCAGCTTGGTCTATGTATTTTCCCAATGCATTACCTATGATCTAGAGGGATTTTTGATTCCAACAGTGGAGAGGCAAATGGGGGAGCCTAACCCAGACCGAGACAATAGAGGGGATATCCTGGGTGGGATCGAAATCAGGAGACCATTTGTTTAGGTAAAGACCCTAGGGTCCCATGAAATATGGTCCATTTCTAAAGATTAAGCCTCTGCCATCCGGGTTTTCAAAGACAAACACAAAGAAACCCTTACCTACAAAATAACTTTTGACTCCCTCTTTGATCAATGGCATCCAGTTCCTTTGAGTCCATTCATCAACCAACTTGGGAGATGGCCAGAGGCCCATGAACTAGCCTATGAGGCCTCTCGCCACAAGGTTCAAAGCCACTTTACAGGTTTCTTCTTCTGGAAGGGCCATAGAAGGAATTGAATCCAATTTCTTAACAAACTTCTGCTGAGACGTAGAGGGAGGGTGCTTTGGTCCAGCAGCAACCATGGATTTGAAAGCAAGAACCTCCGAAGGCGGAGAGGGAGGGGGGTCTAGGTCCCCGCAGGCCTCCATTATCTGAAGCTAGCCAAACAGGAGGGCGCAGAGGCCTCAGGAGCACGCTCGAGCAGCCAGCAGCCCTAGCACTGGCAAAGCGCGGGGAGGCAATGAAAAAAATCTACAATTTTAGATTTACCCTTAGAAGATATTCTGGGGAAATAATGGAACAGGAGATTGTAGTTACCCAGGAGCTAGCCGGTTGCAATATTTGAGTAAGAAAGTTGTTCAACTTGATTTCTTAGTTCTAGTAACGGGCTCAATTGCTCAATTCATAAAATAGTACAGGGAAATGAACACTTGAATGGGTTTTTTATTTTATAATTGAAAGCATTTACCATTAGAAATATCCGTTGATGGAGAGGGTTCATTAAATTCAACAATGATTATATCCTTCAAACAAACAATCAATCGATAAATCATTGTTTAAATAGGAATGGGACACTTGGTGAAGGAAGATTGGTTGTTTGATTTTGGTGGGAGAGGGAATGGCAAATTTTATTTAGGTAGGAATGAGGGAAGGTGGATTTTGGAGGGGGGGATGAGAAATACGTGGTTTAGGCAGAGGGGAATCTGAAATAAAAAAGGGAGAAACACGTATACAAGGCAGGATGCAGGGAATCTTCTTTTTAGACCGCCCCCCCCCCCCCTCTTCGATTAACTACTAAAGGGGAAAGGGGCTTCCAAAGTTGATGAGAGTCATTGATCTAGGCAGAGGAGATCGTGGCACTTTATTGTAGCGCAGTTGATACCATATGCAACAAACAAGTCATATCAATTAAAAACTTTATTAAAAACTAACTAATCACAATTATAATTGTGATTTAAACTAATTGGCTTCATTAATTTAGTTTCGAATGCGGAATTTAAGTTGGCTCACATATTTTTTTATCTTTCTAAGGGTTTTCATCATCTTTTCATATTCTTTTTTTAAATACTCTTTTCATTTTTCTTTTTCTTTTCTTTTATATTATATATATATATCTAATATATATAATATATATATATATATATATATATATATATATATATATATATATATATATATATATAATATATAATATATAATATAATTATACATATTACATATACATATACATATACATATACATATACATATACATATACATATATATATATCTTTTTCTTTCTTTTTTATTTTTTGACATATAAATGTAAAATGCAGAATAATGTTACAACATCGGCTCCATCTGGGGATTGTGTTTCCCTGTGAGATGCACAAAACATGCAGATCCATGTGCCTTCTCCTCATGATATGGAGTCTTTGCTGTGAAAATCACACTTGACATGAAAAAGTAGATAAAACTTGAAATGTACAATGTATTATGGTTGCAATCAACTTCAATACTAAATATTGTGCTTTAGATACTATCCATAGATAGGAAATGTAGAGTTTTCTCCTTCTAGGTTCTGCAGAATGAAAATATTCTTTCCTTTAGCCTCTATAATGTTGAATGGCCTCAACCATATATTATCAAATTTACCATCTTTTCCCTTTTCTTCTCTTCAGGCATCCCATTTCAAAACTAAATCTCCTTCTCTAAAAAAATATTCTCTCGCTTTCCTATCAAACAATGTTTTCAAATTGTTTTGATTTTGACAAAGTTTGTACTGAACTTCATCTCTATATTCATTCAATTCTATAATCTGATTAATTCTTCTAGAAAAATCAACAAGTTCTTCATTTGTCTCTTGTAAAACTTTCATGATAGGAAAAGATAACTACGTAGGAAGAATAACCTTAGTGCCATAGACAAATTGAAAAGTGGATTTACCTATTGATCTTTTGGGTGATATTCTGATGGACCAAACTGCATACTTAAGATGACTGTCTCGATTTCTCTTATGAAGTGCAAATACCTTTTTCGCCACCTTTACCAAAATTTTATTAGATGACTCTACCAGTCCATTCCCTTGAGGGTAGTATGGAGTAGAATGATGCAATAGGATAGGATATCTCTAGCAAAATTATATCATTTTAACACTACTAAATGTTTGTGCATTATCTGTAAATATTTGCTTAGGATAGCCGAATCTAGGTAATATGTTTTCCTCAATAAATTTAATGACAACAATATCTGTAGCATTTTTTACTGGGATAGCTTCTACCCACTTTGTAAAGTAATATGTGGCAGTTAAGATCCATCTATGTTGATAGCTAGATGTTGGATGTACCTCTCCAATGAAATCTAGTCCCCATTGTAAAAAGGGTGTCTGAATAAAAATTGGAACAAGGGGGAGTGCTACTAATCTTTGTTTACCAGCAAAAATATAACATGGAATGCAACTTCTCACCTTTTCTCCAACCTATGAAAATGACTTTGGCCAATAGAAACCTCATCTCAAAATCTTCTGTGATGTTTCTCTCCAAGCATAATGACCCCCATGTATTCCTTCATGAAATTGATCTTCGTTTCACTCTTAGTTTGGTAGAGAAGTAAGATGTTTAATAGATCTTTCCAATAAAGGTTATCATTGATAATAAAATACTTCATAGCCTTTAATCGAAGAGTTCTGCATTGATTTTTTGTGAAACCAGGAGGATATTCAAAATCATGAATAAAGTTTACAATATCAACATACCATTCAGATAACAGGAACTTTTTCTCAATGTGAAATGGAAGAGGGGTTGAATCTATAGAAGAATAAGGTTCTTAAAGATTCTTCTCTAGTGAACTAGAGGAAGGTTCTTATGGATTCTTCTCTCGTGAACTAGAGGAAGGTTATTGTGGATTATTCTCTAGTGAACTAGAGGATGGTTTTTGTGGATTCTTCTCTGGTGAACTAGAGGAAGGTTATTATGGTTTCTTCTCTCTTGATACCTACATGATAGTGTTTATTCCCAGAATTTTTCAGTTAGATTTGGCCAACAACTTGGCTAAACCATTTCCCTTTGCCAACTTAGTGGATTTGATGTATAGGTCAAATTCAAGAATTTTAGTTATCCTTCTCCCTCTCCTATCAACTGTATCAGGTTGAATCAAAACAATTTTGACATCATTGTTCGGGATATAGGCAGTAATAGGGGAATGAAGGACATAAGTTTTAAAAGCTTTTAGAGCTTGTACAAGGGCATAGGCTTGTTTTTCAATAATATCATATTTTACCTTTGCATCTCTCATAACTTTACTAAAAAAAGGAAATTGGTTGTTCATCTTGGTTATCATTCCTTTGTATTAAAACAACAACTAAAGTGGTATTAGAGGCAAAAGAGAATGCTAAAAGGTTTTGTATAATTAGGGATGGCTAGTATTGGGCTTCAGAAATGGCCTTTTTCATTTGTGTGAATGTATATCTAGCCTGCACTGTCCATTTAAACTCATGTTCTTTCTTCAACATATTAGTAATATCTTTAACAATTTCAACATAGTTTGGTATAAATCTTAGAAAATTAATATTTGCTAAAAAATCTTGAATTTCCTTTTTATTTATAGGGAGACCAATTACCTCAATATCTGAGACTCGTTTTGGATCAATTACCACTCCTTTTGAGAAGATGTGGCCTAGTAGATTTCCTTATTTTATGGAAAAGAACTTTATCAAGTGCTTTAATTTATTTTCTTTTGAGTTTGAAAACACAGTTAGATCATCCAAATAAATAACAATATACTTATTGTTTTTTCCAACAAAAGCTAAATCCATAGCTCTTTGAAATGTTGTTCCTGCATTGGTTAAACCAAATGGAATCCTGGCATACATGAATGTACCCCAAGGAGTTGTGAATGTTGTTTTTTTTTTGTTTTCTGGAGCTACTAAAATCTGGTTGTATACAAAGAAACCATCTAGCATGGAAATTATATTAAAATCTAAAACTCTTTGCAGTAATTGATCCATTTTAGGCAATGGATAATTGACTTTTAGGATGATTTGTTCAGATTCCTAAAATCCACACACAGACTAATTTCACCATTATTTTTTCTTACAGGAACTAAATTTTTAATCCACTCAAAATATCTGAGAGGAACAATAATATTAGCATCCAACAACCTCTTTAGTTCTTTTTCTATGGTTGGAAGTTAAATTGGATTAATTCTTCTTAATTTCTATTGGAACTTCTAGTTTTAAAGTGATTGTATGCTCAATAAGATTTGTATCATAAGTTTTGAGCTCATCATAGGACCAAGCAATGACATATTTATAATGTTTCAAGATATTGATATACTTGTCTTTTATATCCTTGGGTAAGGATGTTGAAATTTTCACATTTTAATTTCTTCATCAACTCCGATGTTACAGTCTTCCACATCCTCTTGTAATGTGTTTAATAACAAAGTTTTTAAAACATCATTATGATCAAAAATCCTTTCAAGAGGGATTAGTCCTTTGAGAATGAAATTGTTTGGAAATGGGAGGATGTTATGATCAACTATCTTATTATTCAATTGTGAGGATTCATTTTCATGAGTTGATTTATGATCAATAACTTGTTCTTCCTCAACTCGCAAGGCTGAGAAATCATCAATTTCCTATAGGAAACTCTTCAATTGTTCATCATCTTCAAATACTTTCTAGTATTTAATATTATCAGGGATTGAAGGCCTATATTTTACCTGAATTTGATATTGGAGTTGCATTGGATTAGGAGTTTTAAAGGAGCTTGAGGAAACTGCTAAAGGGTCTACATAAATTTTCTCATCTCTTGGGATTATTGTGATGTTAAAAGCTTGGAAATAATATTATATGGAATCCCATACCTCATTTTGGTCAAATATAAGCCTAGGATGTTTTTCTCGGCATACATTTCTTACTTGTTTGACAATTAATTCTAAGTCACTAAAAACACTCAGATTTAGAACTTTCAATCTTTTCGCCAAATCAAGGCCTAAAAGTAGGGCTTCATATTCTTCTACATTATTAGTAACATCGAATCCCAACTTAAATTATTGGCTTATGTTTTCTCTATTTGGAGAAATTAATACAATTCCTGCTCCAACCCCATCTTTAGAAAAAGCCCCATCAGAGTACGACTTCCACACATTAGTTTCTATACATTTAGGTTTGTTCACAATATGTTCAACGCTGAGTTAAGAATTTTGGAAATCATTTGATGACAATGTGAAACATCCAAAATCCTAATCAACAACACAAATATGATGATTTATTGCTTGATCAACCCTACAAATAGTGTTAATGAATCTTACCTCTGTATAACCTAAGGTGTTCACTCCCATATACAAGATAGTAGCATAAGACATATCCATCTCCATGTTTCCCTTAATTTGGCACATCATGATCTTGATAACATCATTCCAACTTTTGGAGGGATATCTATGACTACAATGTCTAGTACTACACTTTTTATAGGGATGTGTGGTAAAGTTACAACTAGGTCTTTTATCAGTCCAAGACAGGGAACTTTCATGGAGTCAAAAGTGTACAAATTATGGTAAGGTCTGGTAATTTGTAATTGAAATTCATCGATGATTACTTTGGGCATCAAATTATTAGAGGCCTTTGAGTCTAACATATAGTTTTATAGAATAAAAACATGAACTTTGAGAGTGACATAAAAGGGAGGAATGTTCTCATCAATCATGTCAAAACTAGGATCAAAAACCACTGATGGTTTTTCATCCTGTAAACTAATAACATTCCCCTCAGTAGTTATGCTTGAGGATTGGATATACTTTGATACTTGGTTTTTGTATCCTGGGTTTTTGGAGATTTCAGACAATGAAACAGGGATTTTGACTCTCTCTAACTCTTTTTCTACATTGAAAACTATTGGAACAATTTTTCAACAGTATTATATTCATTAGCTTGAGTTAATGGTTGAATTATAATTGTTTGGATTTCAATAGTTTTTACTAGAGGTTTGTTTATTGTAACATTCTTGGCTGGCCTACCAGGGCCTGGTCTAGGCCTTAAATCATACCTTCTACTTATTTTAGCTATTAGAAACTCCAAAAAAGCTTGATATTTAGAAACCTGTGATGTTTCTTGATTTTGGATTAAAGATTAATCATTGGAAACTGGAATTATAGCATTCTATTATGATTGATAATTGAAATAATTTATGTCATTAGTAACTAATTGTTAAAGCACAAGGGAGAGTGAAGATAAGGACAAGAGATACCCCCTCTCTTACTTATCGGATCCCACCTCACAACTGTTCCGCCCTGCTTCTAATACAAGTTGGTGACCATAGTTGCCTATCCTAGGGATCACACAGGTGGCTATGGAGGGGAATATCATGGCACCTGAGGCTGATGTTGTATCACATTCAACAGTACTTCTAGAGGGTACCCTTGCGAAGCTTGGGTGCTTGCACCGAAAAAGGTTGTTGTCTGGAGGTCAGAGTAACTGCCTCTCATACCTTCTCTAGTAGGCCTGGGGCGTAATTACCCCAGTCTATTTTCATAAGGCCATTTTTATTAACTTTATTGTGTTTTGGTGTCCGGTCCTAATCACTCGGAGAGGAAATACTCAAGAATTGTTTGATTGTTGATATCTTTAGGGACTTTTTAGTGAGTGTTCTTTGCTCATAGTCAGGCTAGCTTTATAATTTTTTGAGTCTTTAAGTAGATCTTTTAAATAATTAAAAGTGGTTGATTGACCATCTCGATGGTCTAGGAGACTTCGTGGGCTATCACCTATGAGTCCTGAGCCTTCTCCTAGAAGGCGTAGGAGCAATTCTGCTAGTGGTTTTCAACTAGTGGTAGCAGGCGCATCGGAGATTGATCCTCCACTTGGGGTCGTTAATTTACAAGATAGACCTGGCACTAGTAGAGAGTTAGAGAGGAACACACCAATTCTTTCTCGAGTAATTTTTCCATCGGAAGATAATATCAAGTCTAAAGAGCTTTCGGAGTTAGTTGCAGCTTCGAATTCTCCTCTTCCTCCTAATCATCCAAATGTTCTATTGTATGTTGGAACCCCAAATCATAGGACTTCGAGCCTAGGTTTACACACATCTATTCCTTCGATGATTACTTCTAGAAGCATGGCATCTATGACGAGTGTTGAGAATGTGCAGACTCCCATATTTGTACAAGGAGGAGGAACTATTTCCATCCCTTCTATTACTCCCAACACAACTGTATTTGGATCTACTTCCATTCTATCAATGAGTGGAAGTTCTCAAGCTATTGCATCTGATTTTAGATTTATCCCTTATGGAATTCGTCTCATGCGATTCCTTCCATTCCTTTGAACATACCATCGACTACCTCCACATCCATGATGAGTGGATCAACATCTTTTTAGGGTTTCCCATTTGGAAGTGGTCATATATCACACTCCAATCCAATAGTAGGGTGAATGCCTTTTTCCTTTACAGGTCAAGGTAATAACCCATTCCAGAGCTGGACAAACCCTACAGTTAGTGAGATAGGAGCTGGGAATCAATTTTATTCCGACAAACAAGGGAATGTTCCATATTCTTTAGTTAATTTGTTTCAGAATTTTCCACCCTTTGCTAATGCATGGAATCCTTATTAGGGGCTATCGACTCCTTTTAACACTTCGTTAGGGGGTAACTTCACTAGTTATGGAGGATTTTCGGTAGGAGTTGGTCAAACTCCGAATTTTGCTGGACCATAAGGAGCACCTTTTGGTTTGGTAGGCTCTACGAGTTACTTCAAGTAACCTAGTGTTTTTCATAATCCAAGTCATTCTTTTTAGACCTTTGGGAACCCCGCCCACACTGGATGGAATTCCCAAGGTCCACCACGACTCCCTTTTCTGGCCACGCTGAACTTGCTATACTTAACTAAATTGATAAATGATCTAATTCAATACAATCCAGATTGGCCTCCGGTCCCAACTAAACTCCCCTTGGATATCCCAAAATTTGAAAGGAAAAGTGGTGAAGATCTGAGAGACCACGTAACCACATTTCCCTTATGGTGCTCATCCAACTCCCTGATAGATGATTCGATCAGGTTGAGGTTATTTCAGCGCACCCTAACCAGAAATGTGGCCAAATGGTATACAGAGTTGCCGAGGGGCACCTATACTTTTTTTTGTAATTTGGCTAATGTATTTTTGAATCATTTCCAGTTGCCTATCCAATATGAAGCCGAAATTGAACTTTTGGCTAACTTTCAGCAAGACATTGTAACCCACATTTTGGATCACATCCAGGAATGGAGGAGGAGGAAAAGGCTTATCAAAGCTAAAATCCCGCTAGAGTTCCTTCTCAAATGGTTTCTCAAATCATTACAACTTGATATCTCAAAGGATGTGTCTCCCTCTGGTGTTTATACGGAAGAGTGAGCCATTTTCAGAGCCCAACAATTGGCACTGATATATTCTCAGTCTGGGGTTCTTCAAAAAAATCTACCTGATGTTCCTAGATCTAAGGTCAATTTAGCCAAACCAAAACCAAGTCCCCATGCCGATGGTATAGTCGGATCGATTGATGTTAATGCAGTTAACCTATTAAACCAATTACAACAGTTGTCTCTACAAACTGCTTCTTCTACCCAGGAAGCACCGTCTGTACCTATACTTTCCCAACCTACCTCTATAAATGTCATCCAGGCCACTAACCCGAAAGGAAATCAACAATCCGATGGGAAGAGGAAGGAACAAGGTAAGAAGAAGAACCAAGAAGGAAAACACAATGCAAACAAACCCGACAACGATGTCGGAGAGGGTAGGAAAGAGTCCAAGAAAAAGTAAAAATTTCCATGTAGGTCATGCAATGGAGATCATATGACTCACCTTTGCCCTAAGATGCAAGACACTCAGTGCTTATTAGTATAGCAAGGGCCCTCTAGCTCCCATGCTATTCTGACTAACCCTTTTCCCCAAGGGAAATAATTACTTGCTGGCATGAATTATAATGCTAGTACCTCTGCTGAGGGCAACTAGGAAGGGGAAAATTCGTCAAATGTTTATATGATGAGCTCTCATATTTATGTCGCTACAAGAGCACATGATTATGGTGAATCAGAAACATCTAAGGCAAAATATGTTCTTGAAGCCACAGAACCACTTCATATTGAGCGGGCCCTCTATTGAGTTTATACCTCAGATAAAGAAAGGCTCCGCAAAGCACTTAACTATCAACCCTAATACTAGGGCAGCGTAGAACTACTCGATTGTAGAAGATCTAGCTCAAAGTCCTTGTGCTATATCAGCAATGGAGGTACTCCAGTCATGCCCTACTCAAAGAAGCGCTTTGCTATCGGAAATCAATGCAGTAGACCCAAAGAATTCTTTAGTGCTCACTTTTGATATATTGAATGTCAAAAAGAGACTTCCTCACCATATGGATTTCCAGATAAAGTCCACATACTGAAAGACCATATTTTTTGGACTGTTATAGGTGAGGGAGCTTCCACATGCGTGATGTCTATGTCATGTTGGAAGGCCATTGGATCACCTTCAACTATTCCTTCACCGACTCTTTTGATGACATTTGATGGACATTCTCATAGGCCACACGGGATTATCTCGGCCTTTCCTATCTGTGTTGGGTAAAGGTAGTGAATATTGAGGTAGAAATTGTTAATACGAACCTAGATTATATCTTCCTTTGAGGCAGGAATTGGATTTACAAGATGGATGCCACAATTTCATCATTATTCTACATCCTCTATTTCCCTCATGAGGGGAGGATTGTTAGAGTTGATCGATTATATTATTCTCCAGGTGACTCTCATGTAACTTCAGATTCTACAATTCCATTGGTGGACAATCCCTATCAACCTATTGAGAATTTAGGAGTTGGGATGTACTCTTCGTTAATGGGTATATTCGACCTCCTTACTCCTACATCTAGAATTAATGCAATTTCATCCTCTAGGTGACCTTCTCAAAAAAAGTTATTTCGAACTCATTATTTTTCGAACCCTTGGTCCTTACCTTCATCTACCGTCACATTAGATGGAGGGCAGGTAGGTAGAATGGCATTTCCCATGTCTATAGTAGAACTCGCTTATTAATCTATCATTAACTCTATAAACAACCATCCCACTCCTTTTTCACTAGAGGAGTTAGATGGCAATGTGGCTCTGGCTTGGACCCTCGATTCTACTTCAGCTTTGGATTGCTTGGATACAGTCTTACCATCTAAAGAAGAAATTTTGGAAGAAATGATGGGTGTGGATCAACCATGGGATGATTTACATCATCGTTTATATTTTCTCCCTCCATTGCTTGAAGTTGAATCTAGTTTGTCCAATCTGTCTACTAGTGATGTTTATACAGTTTCAACCCTTTGGCTCCAGCACAATTTTTTGCCGAAGGTAACATGTCAGTTATATCACGAACTGTACCTGTCAACATCTCTAAGAATCCTAACATAATCGAAAAGGTCTTCATTGGAGCTAACTGTTCCCCTGAAGAAATTCAAATCTATACCGATCTCTTCAAAGAATTTTGAGATGTGTTTGCTTGGTTTTATGAGGAAATGCCTGGAATTGATCCATCTATAGTCCAACTTGAGATCAAGACATACAAAAATGGCAAACCTATTCGTCAAAAACTTCGACCGCTCAATCCTTGGAAAGCAGAAACTATTAAAGTTGAAGTTGAAAATATGCTTAAGGTAGGTTTCATATACCCCATTCCTCTAACTGAGTGGGTTTCCAACACAACCCCAATAGATAAGAAGCAAGGAACAATCCGAGCATGTATTGACTTTAGGGATTTAAATAAAGCTTGTCCAAAAGACAATTACCCCATGCCCTTTATTGATGAAATTGTTGATGAATGTGCGGATAATGAAATTTTTTCATTCATGGATAGATTCTCTGGTTACAATCAAATTACTATCCGTCCAAAGGATCAGCACAAGACAATCTTTATTTGTCCTTGGGGCATGTTTGCATACAAGAAGATGCCTTTTGGCCTTAAAAATGTTGGAGTTACTTTTCAGTGAGCCATGTCTTATGCTTTCCATGACATCAAGCATGTTATCGAAGCATACTTGGATGACTTAGCTACTCGTTCTCGCAAGATAATTGATCATCCCAGACACCTTTGATTAGTACTTGAGAGATGTCGTTTTTATAAAATCCGGTTGAATCTAAATAAGTTTGTTTTTGCAGTCACATTAGATACGTTTTTAGGATTCATTGTATCCACTAAAGGGATTTGAGTTGACCCTTTCAAGGTTGAGGCAATAATTCAGTTGCATCCCTCGTCTTCCATTCATCAAATTCAACGTATCCAAGGAAAGGCAAATTTCTTGAGGAGATTTATAGCAAATTACGCTGAGATTATCAAAGGATTTATGTGTTTTCTTAAGAAAGGAGTTCCATTTTTATGGGATGATTTCACGCAACGATCTTTTGATGCTTTGAAAAAAGCATTAACCTTTGCTCCATTATTGAGTCCACCAAATTATGGTAGAGATTTCTTTTTGTATCTCGCTGCAGCAAAAATCAACCATCGGTATGGTTTTGGTTCAAGAGGATGATGCTCTCAGTGAGAATGTAATCTACTACTTGAGTCGAGGCTTAGTAGGACCTGAGCTACATTATTCTCCCATCGAGAAATTGGCCTTGGCGACTGTCCATGATGTTTGGCGGCTTCATCATTACATTCTTCTTCGCAAAACATTCATCTTAGCGGTTGTCAATCATTTTTAGTTGGTCTTCAACAAGCAAGTGATTGAAAGCAAGTATAATCGATGGATTGTTATTTTGCAAGAGTTTGATCTCGAATTCTTGTTAGCTAAATCTAAGAAGTCATTAGTTTTTGTAGAATTGATTTTGGAGCTGCCTTGTGAGAAAGCTATTATTTATGAAGAAACTTTTCTCGATGAACATTTATTCCTCATTTCTTCACAAGATCCCTAGGATGGAGATATCATTATATATCTCCAGACTTCGAAGCTTCCACCTGCTTTCTCCAAAGATGATCATCGAAAGTTACGTCACCTTGCCAAAAACTATGTTATTATTGGTGATACATTATATTGTAGAGGGGTTGACTCAATCCTTAGGCGTTTCTTAACTTTGGAAGAAGCTGAGTCAGTACTTAATGATTGCCACAGTGGAGCTTGTGGCAGTCATCTATCCAGGCTTGCAACAACCCATAAAATTTTGCGAGCAGGCTACCTTTGGCCTTCAATTTTCAAACACTATATTGAAGCTATCAAATGTTTCCATCCTTGTCTAGTTTATACTCAGAAAATGGAGCGCATCCAGCTCCACTTTTTCCTGTTATCACTGTTGGTCCATTTACGAAGTGGGGCATTGATTTTACTACTTGTAATCCAATCCACCTTCGGCTGGGAATCACAAGTACATCATTGTGGTCTTAGACTACTTTACGAAGTGGGCTGAGGCCATGCCTACTTTCAAAAATGATAGTGAGACATCAACCTTGTTTCTCTTCAACTGGGTTATTTCACAATTTGGTATCCCGAGAGAGATTGTCTAACCATGGCAGTCACTTTCAAAATCAACTTATGATTGAATTGGCTCTCAAGTTAGGCTTTCGGCAGGAGCATTCATCTCCATATTATCCTCAGGCCAATGTGCAGGTTGAAGCAATGAATAAGTCCCTTCAGACCTTCTTGCAAACGACAATTGATAAAACTTGATCCAATTGGCACATCATGTTGTATCTGACACTTTGGGCATACTGAACCTCAGTTAAGACTGCCAATGGTTTTACTCCTTTTCAACTAGTTTACGGGTTGGAATCTATCTTCCCTATTAAATGTGAAATTATGTCCCTTAAGGCAGCTGTAGAACTTCTTTTGGAGACATCTAGTCTTGAAGAATGCCTCGTTCATTTGGAACATTTTGATGAGCAGTGTTGAGATGCAACCATTATAAACGAAGCCCATAAGAAGAGGATTAAAACTCAATATGATAAAGTTATCCATCCTCAGGTTTTTTCTGAAGGTGACCTTGTCTTAGTCTATGACCAAGACAAAGACGCCCTGGGGGCAGGCAAGTTCGAATCTATGTGGTATGGTCCCTTTATAGTCAAGAGTGTTTTGAAAAAAGTGGCTTATGAATTAATTGAATTTGAAGGGAACAAGCTAGTGGAGCCCATAAATGGGCTCTACCTTAAGAAGTATTTTGCTTAGGCTTCAGCCGAGCAATTGATTATTTGTATATATTTGTATCTATGTACATATCTGTCTGGCATTTTGTGATATCGATATTTTTTTATCTACTTTAGCAAGTATTGATGGACGATTTGATATATTTTGGATTTGTTGATGGTGCAAGTAGGCACACTTGGAATCTTTCTTCTGTGGCTTGGGTGATTTATTATCCATATGACCAGTTGATGGTGTCGAGGGGAGTATGTATTGGCCCTGCTTCAAACAACATTTATGAATATATTTCCGTTCTTAATTTATTATCTGAAGCAATATCTTATGGGATTGATTCTTTGGTAGTTTATCTAGACTCACAATTGGTGGTGTCGGAGTTAATAACACTTATCAAGTTCACGATCCTTATTTATATCGCCAATTTTTTAGAGTGAGAGTGTTGCAATGATTATTTATATATATCACATATGTTCACAGTCCACGATATGAGAATTCATTAGCAGACTCTATTGCTAATAAAGCATTAGATTGGCACATTAATCATTCATCAAATTAAATAACATCAAAAAAATTGAATCTATATATATATTATATATATAAATATATATATATATATACAGATAAATTATAATAAGTATATTATATATATATATATATATATATAATATATATATTAATATCATAAAATCGCCTATATATAGATGGAGTGTTCAAAAATAACATACAAAATTGGGACAGATGCCCTCAAAATTAGGGTGCCGATAATCATGTCCAGTCATACATAGATCTATCTATCGAGCTAGCTTAGGATGAGCAGTTAAAAAGTTAACCACAACATTGGCTACATGCTGAAGTATCTAGACCTAGTCCCGTGGTACCCCTACCACATGGTGCTGCATCTCCTCAAGCCGATCCTCTACAACTATCATAGGTACCTAGTGAGTTAGTCTCACCAAGTTTCTCTGAACAACATAAAGGACTCTCTCTATCTCGGCTACCGTCTCTTCGACCCCTCTTCCACGATGCCTGTGCCTTGGAAATCCATCAGGTCTCACTGGACCCACATCTAGAACATGGTCATTATATTTTGTCAGTATTTTGTCTCATCAAAAATATTTTTTTATTTTTAAGTTCATTTCATATTAAAAAATCCAATTTTTTTTTTTAAATAACAAAAACTTAAAAATTGTTACCTATGTCTCCCCATGCCACATTTGGTGGTAAAACTAAGTCTGGATCTCATCAGAAATCCATGTGGCATATGGGTAGTCATCAACCATGATGATTTGCTGATCCCACCAGGTGAAAAACTCATCATCAAAGGTCCTTTTGGGGATGTCACTGCCCCCAAGGCACTTCACTAGTTCCGCCCATCTACCCATTCATGGATCTCTAGGGTTGTTGATGGACACTGATACTTCGGGATGTAGCCCAAGTACCTTCTTGAAGAAGAATAAACACAAAATGGTTCCCTATCCAAAATTATTCATTTGACCCTTCTGTATAGAGGTCAATTGACTCTTCATGTTTGTCAGAAGAGGCATGCACCAGTCAAATGTTGTGGTGAGACATTCCACTTCCAGGCTCGTAGATACTCATGATGCCTGATGCAAGGAAGCTGACCCATTTACCCATACAATGGTAAATAGAAAAATCCTCAAGGATATACTTTTCACATGTTTGATTGGAATTTGACTCCCAATCTTCACTGGATGTCCAGGACAATATATATGGACATAGTCTTCCACCGAAAGACTACATCTCATCCTGCCTGTCAAGTGCACGACTTCCCCTCTTCAGGAGAGACCAGTAATGAAATAGATATCTTCGACCTCAATCCATAGAGGCATCTGGTTGATCATGAAAGTGTCATCCTCTGCGCTCCAGTAGTGGATCAAAATTTCTAGCAAGTGCGAATTGGCTTTCATATTTGGCATTTTGAATAATTTGAGTAAGCCACAGCCTCTTAGAGCATCTAATGCATTTTGATCATTCATTACCTCATTATCTATTGCAGTATGCTCTCTTTCCCTCCAAGTGATAGTCATCCTACAAAAATTGAAGTTTCAACCGTTAATTTATATGTTAAGACTTTAACTTGCATACACGCGAGTTCCCTTTACACACAGTCATGTGTAGGGTCGTCATATACACGGGTTACGCACATCCAACCCACATGTACGTAGAGTTGAATTTCTGGGTATAGTTTCCCATGGTCAAAACTTTGAAAAAACTATTAAAAACTATCATAAAGCATTACAAGTAGGATTTGAGGATTACCTGGAGATTTTAGGGTGATTCGAACAGTCCAATTATTTAGAGGAAAAATTGCTTAGTTTTTCTCCACAGCACTTTGCTCCAAACAGAAATGAAAAAACTATGAGTCCAAAAGTCAATATGTAACTTTGAAATTGCAAAATATTTTTTCAAAAATTGATTTTTGTCTCATGGATTTCTTTACCTGTGGGCTTGGATTGCTGAGAGTGGGTTTTTTTTACAGAAAATTTTGTAGACTTCTTCGAGATGTTGTTTCTGTCCCATGACCGTTGACCCGTCATGGCAAGTATCATTCTCTCACGGGAATTTAAGTTAGGGAAAGCCATTTTCCACTGCATCTTGCATACTAGCCTCTATTCAGCGATACATTAGCCATAGGATTGACCCCATCATATCTTGTTCAGCAAACCATTTTCACTCGCTAATTTTTTTAAATCATGATGCGATGGTAGAGCCATCCTTTACATGGGCATCTTAGTAAGATCCTCGCTGACAGTGGTTTCCCATGCTACTATACTAAGTAGGCTAGGGAGTCCTCTTTAGTCCTGCCATGACTGATGCATTGAAGACACATTCTCCTTTCTTTTGTGCTAATGTATGGCCTTATATGCTAGAGGCTCCTTTGTGTTGAGTTGTACTGTTGCATTGCATTTTGACTATTTGTACCTTTTGGCCTTAAGCCAGCTTCACTTAGACTCGTGTTTAAGCTACTTATTTGACCATGTCTTCTGCAAAGTTAACCATGCAATCACTTAGCTTTTGCAACTTGACGCATCCTTTTACTCATGGAAAGAGCATCCCTTTGAGTGTCCTTGACTAGTTTTGCCTCCTTGTGTTAAGCATAGGAATTTTCCCCTCCCAGGAACTAGATCCTTTGTTTCTCTGACACTCGTTCTTTCCACTGTATTATAACATTCTTTTATTCTTTTTCCAGCTTAAAGAAAGAGACAAAAAAAATTATATATTCCAAAAAGAGTGGGAACGGGATGATATTTCCATATTTTGTTGGCAGGTAGAGTCAGTCATGTCACCCTTGAATAAAGCACTCAAAAGAAAATCTCTCCTCCATTGGGGTGGGATTTAGTCTGACTTAGGAGCACCTTAACCTTATTATTGAGTCAGTACTCCTCCAATTGGTTACCTCTTCCAATCATATGGAGAGTTTTCTTATGCCTCTTACATGACAAACTTATATAGAGTTATCATATGCTGCCATATAGTGATCATTGAGTCGTGCTTTTGTTCAAGGGAAGTAAACTTGAGTCGGCCTCTCTACGGTGTCTCTTCACCTATTTTTCAGTCAATCATCCCTATTTGTCAGTGTCATGTTTGTCATCACATCAATTATATAGGTCCTTTATTCATGTCGGTTTGAAAAGGTCTCCATTGACTTCTTGCTAGTGGGTCTTCTCCTCATCAACTACGACAAATTTCCTTGAGGGCAGATCTAGAGCCGCACCCTGGCCCTATTTTCATTATTGATAGGTCAGCTTGTGCTCAGCATTGATCAATATCATGGGTCTTTGGCTGAGTGGTCTCCCTTGTGTTCGACATCAACTTTCATTATCACACATTGGGATTTGTGTAGTGCCTTGGTTTCCATTTGACCCTATTGATGTATTCCTCGCCTCTGTGTCATCTTTCATTATTGGTTGGTTCAGAGTGCTTCTTTCATGCGCTAGCTGCAACTTGTGTATGCCAGAAACGTGCTTCGGTTTGGTTACTACATCTTTTTCATCTGATTCCTTCCACATTATTGGCCTATGGGTTACACTCGTGCTAGATTGATGAAGGATGCCTTAATGTCTTCCTTCTAGTGGATCTTTTCCTATCAACTATAGTTCATTTTCTCTAGGAAAACGATCTAGATTCCATTGGGCAGTACCTTAGGGTTTGCAGTCATCAGTGGTAGATTCCTTCACTATCGACAGTGGGAAACCATCATTGTCTCCTAATTTATAGATTCTTTCAAGTGTTCGACTTCAGCTCGTTCATTCGCACTTGTTAGATTGTACTGGGTACCTTGACTCTCATTATCATTATCAGTGAGTAAGCTCACATTTGTTAACAGTATATATCAATGACCGATAATCAAACGATTTCTCATGTGGTCGACCTTAGATCATTCTTTCCCATTGTGTAGAAATGTACCACGATAGTTGGTGAATACCTCAAGTTGCATCATCATGTTTTGATTCACTTGTCAGTTGCTCCTGTTGTTGCTAGTTGACACCATTCACCTTATATGTTACAACTCTTCACAGCAACATCTTATATGCTGGCATCCGAGTTGTGATGTAGTATCATTTTATTCCATCATGTTCATTTGGTACTATTGGGATCAATTTTTGACATCAGTGATTAGCTTCATCCTTCAACATCATTAATCGTATTCTTATATGTGATATTCAGACATGTACTTTTTCGATCATGATCAGATGATCCATTATGTACTTTCAGTTCCTTTATACTAGTATACATATTGGATCCGCTTGTACTTGATATGCAAGTATGCTTTACTTTCTATGAGCATGGGTATGCTCGCCTAAGACATCATTTTCATTTTTATCTCTTTTAATAGCTTGGCAGGCTGAATTCTGGTGAAGTCCTTCTCAGTCTCGACATGATTCTTTCCATGCACTTAATACATTTCAGCCATCATGTACCCCTTCTGACCTTATATATTAGGGGGCATATGTTATAGCACCATTGACCACTCTTGGTATATATGATGCTTTGTTTATGGCCTAGGGCAACCCCTCCTTCCAAGCTTGGTCCAAACATATAAAAAACAGTGTTTTATTCCTTGTACGCTACTTTTCTCTGAGAGAAAAGTGTGTACACGCAGGTCAGTCAATACCAAACCTGCGTATATGTATTAAAATACTTAAAAAATTAAATTTCCTTAATTTTGGGTGGATTTCATGGATTTTACCTATTGATTACCTCCTATTTCTTATGGCCCAAATGTTTCCCAACTAAAAAAATAATTGGGAGAGGTATAAATAGACCTCAATGGGAAGGCCTTATGGGAGAGGAGAAGTGTTGGGTCCCTATAATACTAGTAATCACCCCATTACTATTGTAGTTGTACCCTTTATTAATATTTTTTTGCCCCAATTTTCCCCATATTGTTATTACTGTGCCCCATAGAATCCCTCTATTGTTATTTTTGTGGCTTTATATTATTAATTTTAGGTTGGCTTGGTTATATTGTGACTCCTTAGACTCCTATATATAGAAAGGAGGTTTTTTCATTTGAATCATCGAAGAATTGTTCATTTATGTAATGTAAAGGAGGTTGCCCCCTCAAAGAGGCTGGATTCTAAGGCGTTTATCTATCTTTTCTATCTTTTCTTGAGCTAGTTTCATAACATTTGGTATCAGAGCTTTGGATTCTAGGGTTTCGCTGCTCCAAACAGGTCATCATGGAATTTTTGCTATAACTTATTTCCTGCAATGTTTTAGATGCTAAAACAAAAACCCATTTGAGAAGAAAAGGCACTGAATCTCAGCTCCAAATTTCAGAGTTGTTTGTGCTATATTTTTGGAGATATGAACTGAGGAAGTTGGTCCTTTTGCAGAATCCTGAATTACATTCAAAACAGGTGACCTGGGGAAAATAGTCATAATTTTCTCCCTAAGCATCAGATTGAAATTTCGTAAGAAGGTATAAAAAGAGGATGGACTGTAGTTTCATGTATATATTGTTCAGAGCCAGAGGTCAAAACAGGGACACGTGGCACGTCGTACAAGTTCGCTCTACGGAATTAGTCTATAATCAGGTCACTGTAGGAGACTTGGCATAATGCTTCATTGGAGAATCCAATTGGGGTCAGACTAGTGGCATTGGAAAGAGGACACAGAGGGCTACCACGGTTGCAATTTCAGAACTAGATGATCCGAAATTACAGAGATACATCAGAGGCAATATCGAGCTCCTACAAAGTGAAAAAAGGTGTGTATATTTTTTTAAATGTTTGCTTAA
>APFE030787835.1:0-10447 GCA_000404065.3 Pinus taeda
TAAGAACATATTTTGATCATTGCAATAAATTTAGAAAATTTATATAGTTATGAAAGAAACATCCATTACAATGAATATTGTTATTTATGCATCCTAATTAAATACACAGAGATTGTCTAAGCAGTTGTAATAACATTTTCAAATAAAGTAAAGAAAACAAATACAGTCAATAGTTCCATTCACAACAGCTATTGTGATATTTTTTTCACAATTCCTAGTAAGAACATTTAAGAATATAGATATAGGAATGCTAAACAGGAAAATCCAATGGTATATTTTTATATTGACACACATTTCTCTACCAATATTTTTTTTCCAACACTTTAGGAGGCCAAACATATATATAGTTCATTTCCATTCTAAATTTCTGCATAAAAACTGAGTCATTTTAGGGAGTAGTTTTTTGTCCCATGATTATATCATCAACCTTTTACAACAAAAAACCATTTTGATGAAAATACAAGCTGATGATGAACAATTCCCCACTGTTATAGGAAAGGAAGATAGTGCTCTACACTGAAGCACCACAGGGTCTAGGGTAGCAGGCGGTCTGACGTTTTATTGTCGTCATCATTGCTTTTGCCATTTTCCTACAGTGAGGAGCTCACCGTCACGTCTTTTGGACTAGTTCCCTACCCATTCTACAACCGTTACTTGCATCCCTGATTTTGTCTAAAACAATTGGAATGGAGTTAGACGTTCTCGATTATTCCACCAACCCAAATCCCTATGAGCTGATTTGGGCACTCCCTCATACTATGTCAAGTTCTGGTCCTCATTTCACATTGTTTCACCTGTGGATAGGCCTGCTGTCTGTCATTGAGCTTTCTAAACCATATGTTCCCTACCTATCAGCTTCTACTCCCCCCATTGCATCTCGTAGGCTTGACTTCCCTCCACTCTCTCCTACTACGCTCAACCTTCTTGCTGCTTGCATTGCACCCTCCCCTACCTTTGATTCTATTTTGCCTGAGGCATCCCTTCACCTTGTATTGTTTGGCATTCCCATTTCTTTAGGGTTGTCAGAATCTAGGATATCCTCTATCCCTCACTCCACACTGGACAACAACCCTAACCCTACCTCTTTTTAGGGGAATTTTCCTATTCCCTCTGCCAGCTTCAATATTCTAGTAGTTAACCCTCGGAACTCCTCCCCTTCTCCACATATGGACTCACAAGGAAATCACAACCCCTTCCTAGACCATTCGAAAACTACATAGACTAGTAAGGCCAGGAAGAGTAAGTGTGTCAAGGCCTTCAGAAAGGACATCAATCTTAGATTTGGGGAAGGTATCACTATGGGAAAAGTGGTGGATACTGCAAATAGGGTTCTAGTGGGGTGTGTGAGGGGAAGAACATATTCGGCCGAGTGGCTTTGCTTCTAGACCTTCAATATTTGGGTAACTTTACTTAAGGAAATTACGTCGATCACCATTCTAAGTCCACGACAGTTTGCCCTCAGTTTCCACCAAGAAGAATATAGAGATTGGATACTCTCCCACTACTGGCATATCAAAATGGACCCTATGCTTCTAAACAATGAGCCCCCTCTTTAATCGAGAATGAGAAAAGTTGGGTGTTGGTCCGATTTAGGTTCATATTCTAGGGATACCTATACAATTTTGGTTGGAGGACATCATTGTTCACATCAGAAATGCACTGGGTACCTATTTGGATCATGATAAGTCATATACAACTTATAACAAAAAATCTATGGCCCACATACTAGTTCACCTAGACACCAAAGAAGGATTGGAGGAAACAACTACTCTGCACTAGAAGAATTTAACTCGCAAACAAACCCTACACTATGAGGGAGTCCCATTTAGGCGTAGAAGGTGTCACAAGGTAGGGCACCTATATAAGGAGTGCCCACTGGTGTCATGGGCGACTTCTTCATTAGCAAAAGGCACTAAGAATCCACAATATGAAGATCCTCTGGTGCAAGCACAACCTCCTCACGTTACCAATCTGATGGCTATGGATGGGGATACATCTCTACCAACTTGTTTTGCCTCTCTGCGGCCTACATCCTCACCCATGACGAGATCTCGGACTATTGCGGTAGCTTCTCTCTCCATGTGTACTCTTCTTTCTCTCTATTCTTCTGTTTCTTTTATATGCATTGCACAACAATTACATGTTGCATATGCATCCATTCCTATCTTTTCCACATTCCCTCTAACATGCCCGCTCGATCATCCTTCTACTATCTTCTCCACTACCCCACCCTTTGTTACTAGAGCTAACTCTATCACTTCACCTAAGCCCTCCACCACTTCTCAACTTTCACATCCATATAACCTCCGACCTCGAGGTATCCATCCCTCTTGGACCATCTAGATTAGGTCTATCTTCCCTCCCTATTGATACCAAACCCACTTGAGTGCACCCTTCTAGGATTTCGAGAGCTATCCTTCTTGCTGGGGTAGATGTGGCCTTGGGAAGATAGACCACAATTGATAGGTTCTTAGAAAAAAAAACACCCTTAATAAAGATGATCCATGAAGTGGTTGTCCTTCAAATGTATAGGGTTGGCTAGCCCTACTAAAAAACTAGCCTCAAGAGACTCCTAGATACAGAGCCATCTGACATAATTTTTTACAAGAAACCCTTGGGAAGGCAGAGTAGGTTTCCTAGATTTGTCACTCTATGATGCATGGTTGGTGCTTTAATGCCCTAGATGTCAATGGGTGATCTCAATGTATTGCACTCGACATTAATATTCAATCCATCAACCCCATTTCTCTATGGGGGGGACCTAGATTCCTAGGAATCGATATTTTTTCCTTGGAGATGGGAAGGAACTTTTGTATCATCGATGTCTATCCACCATATCATACTAGGGTGGAGCTCTGGAATCACCTCTTGCAACTATCGTTGATGAATTCTAATAACATAATTTTGGGTGGACAACTCAATTTCACTATTTGTCATGAGGAATCCTAGGGACATCATACACAGCTGGATCCCCTATTAGATTATATGGAACATCCCTTGTAACAACATCATATGATTGACATCCCCATGAAAAAAAAGAAACTGACATGGCATAATAGTAGAATTGGTGATGCTACTTTGGGTATGAGATTGGATTGCTTTCTCATCAAGGAGGACTTGCTTGGTATCCTCTCTAATTTTCATCAATGAATTCGATCTTTGGGTATCTTAGATCACTCACGCATCTATCTAGAACTACATGGTACATCCCTAAAACCTAGAGCACCTTTCAAGTTCAACTTGACATGGTTACAGGACCTCAAATATCACAAATTGGCCATCGGTTTTTGGAGAGACTACCCTCCTTCCCAAGAGTAGAACCTAGCCGAAGGATTTTTTAGAGCAACCATGTATTTAGACTAAAGGGAATCAAAGTGGGAATGTTCTATGTAATTCTTTCAATAAGTCCTCTAAATAATTCTTAGGTACAATGAGCTAATATTAGTAGTAATTTCTCAATTCCATTTCAATGTTAACATCTCACTATAACTTCAAACCCTAACTGTCTTTTAAGGTTGAAAATAAGTTAAGATGTTGATGTTAAACCATGGATAAATCAAAGAATTGTTTTTTCTTATATCCTTCATCAACCCATAAAACTTTTAATTATTGCTACCATAAGAGTTCCTCTTATCTGTTACAGTTCCCCAACTATATTTGATGTTGAGCTTTGTGGCTGATAAGTTTCCTTGTTCTACCTTTGAGGATGATATTATACTAAATCTGCTCCATTTTTCTCAATCAAATCCTTCTATGATTTAAAAATATCTTTGAATTCATCTTTATTGCGTTGTCATAGATAATATGACGTAATTTAAATTTTTCTAGAAGTGATATGTTGTGGTACATTTTCCCATTAGAACTTCTTTCCAATATTTAGCCAAATTCTATTAAACGTATGGATTATTTAGCTAAAACACTTCTAAATTAAATGGATCATTTTTTGGATTCATGTCTAATATAATTTCAAACATATTGGTCAACGATTCAAGCCCATGATTACAACAAACTTATTGGTCCTTTGATCATTAAATATTTTGAAAAAGGAAATTCATCTACTCTAGAGCTTACGTGATGAAGGACCCCTCTTCTATTTCCCTAGGTATGAGTTCCATTGGATGTTCCCAATTTAACTAAAATTAGGCTTCAATTACTAACTTCGAAAAACCACAAATCTGTATATGGTCATATCATCGTTATGACTTGAATTGGAAGTGGAATCCACCCATGGTATCCACCTAGTCTATTATAACTCAAGAAGCCACCGAGAATACTGTAAATAACATGCCTCACTTGGTAAAATGATAGATGGTTCCTTCAAATTGTAGGGAAAATGATTTATCCATATAATAAAGAATTATATGTTTTTAATATATTGTTAGGTATTGAGCATGTGTATTTTATGTTCAATGTTTTTCCAAGAATAGTTGCATGCCATATTTATATTCTTTCTCTCCTACTCTCTCTCAATATTTATTGTTCCTAGATCATAGCCCCTACGATCTAGATAAGTGGTATGAGAGCCAAGTTGATTTAACAAATGTATGTCTAGGCCATTTTTTTGAGATTCAAGTTATTGTTTAGATGAAAGATTAAATTTTCTCCTTGGTGAGGGTTAAGCCTTTTATTTCTTCAAATCATTCACCATATGGATTTGGTGAAATCACTAGCAAGGTCCAAAGGGATTGTGACTACTAAATCCCTCAAGAAATAATTAGTAAGAAGGAAAGGATCAAACCCTATGGTTGTGGTAGCCATTAAAAGGGTTGTAGGAAGCTCAAAGATGAAGTATCATAATGATGACATGCTTCAAAACAGAGATGTGGTGGAGGAATTATAGATTTGAAATGACATTAGTGTTTATGTGCCCTTCAATAATGGAAAGAACATGTTGCATAAGTTTTTTTGCAAGAAAAAGAAACTAATCCAGGTTTGACTCTGGTGAAGGCATGGCCTCATGGACAAGCTACAAATCTACATCTTTCCCAATGATAGTTCTCACAAGAAGCAATGGTACATTCCCAAATACCTCAATAATCCTCATTATGTTGTGTTCTTTGTTGATTCCACCCTGGAATACTACCTCAACCTCCAAGAATCAAGAGATTTTAGCCACGCATAAATTAAGGAAGAATACATGGCATATGCTTGGGAGGAGAAGATGTACAAATAATCTCGTAGTTTCTTATTTTTTCTCATCACTCCCCACACCCCAGACTGCAAGGTTGAACATTATAATGATGTGGAGGATACCATCAACACGACCTACACTTGGCTCGCTATTTTTCAAGCCTCTAGAGTGCTCATGGTTCTCCTCAATATTCAAAATGACCCTTTTCTTGCCAAGATACCTGGCAAAAGGGTGACCACTATGCTAAGCATACGGTCCCTCTCTGACCTCTGAAGAATAGAAAATCCAAGGCTTTATAGCTTTGAAGGTTATAATGACATCCACATGAGTGATGACATAGTCTCCATGAATATCATAGGAAATCCTGTGAATGACTTCATTATATTTTATCTCATACCATCCATGATTTTAGCCACCACTCATATGTTTCAAGAAGTTAAAAAAATTTCATAAAAATGAATGTTCACAAAAGAAAAAACGATGGCCATAGTGCATGGTGAGTTTATGCTTCATAATAGGGGTAACGAAGGCTATGGATGTCACATGGTAGTATTCCAAAACATGATCCAAGCCTCCAGTTCATGTTTATATTCTCGCAATGATGCCTTGCACACTACCTATGCATGATATCCTAGAGTGAAGAGCCTCTTCTTTCTTCAGATTGTAACGAGTACATGTTGAATATTTCAGATCAACTTTCAAATCACATCCAAAATGAGTGGAAGATTTCGGATCTCCAGCCACAACACTAAGAATTCCATTGGAATATTTTTGATGTTTACAAATCCCGCACCTATGTAAGATTTCAGAGGTTTTCCATTGCCAAATATTTTCCAATCGAATACTTATGATATCAACCCTTCTAAATGGATTATCTTTTTCATAGCCCATTGCAATGGAAGATTATCATTTTTGGCCCCCTCCAACAAAATAATTTTGTCACTCACACTAGTTGGGTCAAAAAATTTGACGACATACACAACAAGATGAAGACATTTTACATTATAACCTTCTAGGCGAAACTTCCATCATAGACCCATGTCAATGAAGATTTTCCCATCTAGGGCTTGTCCATATACTACTGGTATCAGATTTGGCCCACAAGTGTCATGGGATATTAATATCTCTGGACCATCATTTATCATAGTTGTGGGTCACCTACAAACCCATGTTTATGGATCAACCACAAAACACCCTTGTCATTGATGTTCATTTTCTAGGCCAGACACTACCAATATCAAATTTGGCCCATAAGAATTATAGGATACTATATCCTTTGACTTTTGCTCACATTGATTATGGGTCAAGCACACAAAACCCTCCTATTAGTTGGCTCAATTCAACAAAATCCTCTCATGAAGGAACTTGACACAATGGGAACCATTTCCTCCTAACGGAAGAATCTTGATCCGAAATGGAAAGTAGTATCCACACATGGTATTTACCCATGGTATTGTAACTCAAGAAGGAACCTAGAATACCATAAATGATGGGCCTGACCTTGTAAAAGGACAAATGTGACCTCCAAAATGTGGGATAAATGATTTCTCCATTTAATAAAGAATTATTATCTTTTCATATATGTTAGGTATTCACTATGTGTATTTTCTATTTAAAGTTTTTACAAGAATTGTTTCAGAGGATATTTGTATGCTATATCTTCTTCTCTCTGTCAACATTTATGGTTCCTAAATCTTAGACCTCGAGATCCGTATCAACCTCCCCTATTTTCATCCAAGGATTCAATAATAAATATTGTCCCACAAATCGGTAACCATGTCCTACAATATAAGGGATGAGTTGAATATTGTGAAGAAAGAGAAACATATATTCCTTATTAAATTGGGTCAATAGACAATGGAAATGAAGCCCATTTATGCCAAGCATATTAGTTGATACTTTATTGTGGCCATTCTTTGAGTGGAAAAGATGTTTGAAAGAATAATATTATGCGGGATGTATAATAAATTAATTCCCCTTGATGCCTCATGTACATCTAATGTCATTGAGTTATAGTTCCTTGAACAAGTAGTATCAATTTTAGAGAGCATATCAGTCGAGCACTTTGTTTCCTATAGAATAATCATAGTTGACTTTTCTTTGAGAATTTTATTTTAAATATATATTTGTTTTTTTCATTCATTCATTTGATAATTTATGATAATATCTTCCTTGGATATTTGAGGGGGTGGGGTGGAACATGTTTGTCATCAATGCCATTATTCTTAAATCGACTAGCATTTCTCTAAACTCTTGTAGAAGTTTCTTACATCTCCTTTCTTCAAACTTTTATTCTATTTTCCTATTTTTATCATTATTTTAGGGTTTCAGTTTTAATTGCTAAAGAAATTGACTAGTGATGCTTACATGGTATTTTTTATTGCTAAAATTATCCTTTTTTTATCAAGGCATTTGTCAAAACTTGAATTTATTGATTAAATATTGAGTGAGTCTCCTTTCCATCCCATTATACTGCTAAATACTACACATCAAGCTTGCCAAGCTCCATATATTCGCCTTCCTCTAAGTGTGTTAGGTCTCTAATTTCTTAATCCATTTATATGTCTTTGTAGTCTCCACTATTGTTGTTTCTTCACTTGATTATATATCATTCTTTCCCATGTTTCTTATCACTGGTGGGATTACTCCTTAGGATTATTGGTAACCTTGTTTAAGGTTTCCACCATGTTCTTAGATAACATTTCATACCAATTACATGATTGTTTCCAATGAAATAAACATCCAAGGAGAGTTTTCTACCTAATTTTTTCTTTCTTACCACATTTTCAAAACTCCTAGGTTCTTTCTCCATTTATGGTTTAGGGATAGAGGAATCTTGTTTAAGAGGAAACTCCCTAAATAGGTTCCTGTGCTAATGATATTTGTGTTGATGCCGCTTATCATGATGACAGTCCTTCTAGCAACATCCATTCGAATGAGCCTGAATTAAGAACATATATTGGTACCATCAATACTTGAACATTTTCCCATGTCTTGAAAAGTGTATTAGTTGTTTGGAAAATACAAGGATGCAAGTTTGGGGAATAGTTTTGTCTAAGGAATACATTATTTTAACTATGAATTTTCTTTCTAGTCTCCTAGGATAAACTTTTAGTTGTTCAATATTGTATACAAACTAAAAGAAGATTAAGAAAATATATCTAAAATTACAACAAAATAAAAAAAGAGCAAGGGAGAGAAAGAAGGAAAAAACAATGAAAATTGTTTCTACACTTCAAACCATACAAAGTAATATGTGCATGTTATTTTGAGAAGAAAAATCTATAAGTAAACAAACAAATCGAATAACCAAAATAAGATAAATTATCTCACTTCCCATATGATTAACAAAAAGAGATAAACACACGCTTAATTCACTATAAAATGTATTTTCAAATATTTAAAACATTTAGTATTAAAGTAGCAAAAAAATATTTAAAATGTATTTAAATTATCAATATTAAAAAAATAACACATTTTGAATAGAAATTTACATACTAGCACAATTATAAAAATTAAATGGCTAGTAAATGTTAGTAATTATCAATCCATAATAAAAATCAAAACATTTACTTCATAATACATCTCACATTGCTAAAATTTGATATTTTATAAAATTATTATTATTATTATAAGCTAAACATATATTCAATAAACCATGGAAGAAGATTTTTATCCATGAAGATTTATATCCAGTTTATTATGGAGTTTCTTAATCTATAAATAGGGTATGTTACAAGACCATGGGCTCGGGCCATGGCTTTTCAATATCACATGTCGAAAAAACCATAACTCATTTCATATGAAACTTGCTCATATGATATTTTGTTAACTAATCAATTAACTAAAATGACAAAAAAAACGTAGCTACCTTGCACTTAAATCATAGTCTTTGATTTGTGTATACTACTAAAAAAATTATAGAATATTTAATGGTCCTATCATAAATCTAATAATAATTAATAACTACATTAACATTTTGGAATCCCTATTCTATTTTAAGAAAAAACATTTTTATCGATATAATTAAATTTGACTTCATCTTAACTTTGAGTTATCAAAGTAATTTGAAATGGGTGTACATATAATTTCATATAAGACACTTGCGATTTTAAAATTAAAAAATGCTTGAGTTACCGATCACATTTGAAATGGGTGAACATATAATCTTATATAAGAAACTTGGGATTTTCAAATTAAAAAATACATGTCAAACTTAAGAGTAAATATATTACTATTAAACCCTAAATAAAGACATGTTATATATATTATTAAATATTGAATCTTAAATGAAAACTTGGCATATATATTATTGAATATTAAAACTTAAATAAAGACATGGTATATATTATTGAATAGATAAAAATGGAAGAAATAGATAAATGTAACCATCTCTCTTGACTCATTTCTAGTAATATTGAAACATTAATGGTTAATACTCATTTCTAACAACATTGAAAAATTATTGATTAATAGTAGAAAAGACGGAACAAGAAAGAGCCTGTGTTAGGTTAAATAAAGTATAACCCACTTCTAGTAACATTGAAACATTAATGGTTAATAGTAGAAAGCACGGGATGAGAGAAAATCTACGCTAAGTTAAACAAAGTATCTATTGTTACAGAACAAAACAAGTAAAATTTAATTTCGAATAAAAAAACTTATGATTTTCAATTTAAAAAAGCTTAAAAATTATATTGGTGTTGAAGCTAAATGAAAGGCAACCAATTATATTATATTGAATTGCTTATGGCCAAAAGCAGCTGAGGACCAGAAAATCTCGGCGTAAAGTAATATTTACAGAATATCAAAGATTCTACCTTAAATTCAAATTCAAGCCTGAGCATTACAAATTTGCACCGAAGTGGATAGATGACTTGGAGGTGAAAAGAATTTCTTGAAAAACATCTCAATCATCCTTTTCGTTAAGAAAACCCAACTGTTTTGCACGATAATTTCAAGAAAAGCATCTCACATAGTCCTTTTTTGGATGTGAAAAGAATTTCTTAAAATATATCTCAATCATCTTTTTGAGTAAAATTTGTTTTTTTTTTTTAATTTATATTTGCATTTTGAAAGTGTTTGTGCTACTGTGACTCTATGTTGGTTCCTTTGTTTCTGTCTATATTGTCTATGTGTTGTGTTTTATGAATGCTTGATGGCGTATCAATAAAATTTGAATGAAAAGCCCAGTTGTTCCATCATTTGCAATGGTAAGGAATTTCATTGTATTTCTTGTGGCCGATGTCTATTTCTATGCTTGTTGTCGATGACTCTATGCCTGTCGTTCCTTGTAGCTCAGTGATCAGCGAGAAG
>APFE030787844.1:0-29555 GCA_000404065.3 Pinus taeda
ACGGGAGTGACTGATGAAGAATGGAAGAAGTTGGATCGGAAGGCAAAGAGCACAATACGATTATGTGTCTCAGATTTAGTATTGCTGAATGTATCAGGGGAAGCTACGGCAAAGGCTCTTTGGGACAAGTTAGGGACTTTGTACCAATCTAAGTCTCTGGTGAATAAACTATTCCTGCGGAAAAAGCTGTATAACCCGAGGATGAAAGATGGAGACTCAGTGACAAAGAATCTGAGAGAAACTTGTTTGTTTAATGAAAAGGTGGAGGAATATGAATCCATTATAAAGAACAATATTTGGGAAGTGGTCCCAAGACCAACAAATAAATTAGTTGTGGGTTCGAGATGGATCTTCAAGGTTAAGCATGCATCTGACGAAATAATAGAGAAGTATAAGGCTAGATTTGTGGCCAAATGATTCTATCAAGTTTAGGGAGTTGACTATGAGGAGACCTTTGTTCCTGTATCAAGCTATTCATCCATTAGAGAAATTCCTTCTCTAGCTGTGTAGATGGGGTGGAAGATCCACTAGATCGATGTAAACACAACATTTCTCAATGGGGATATTAAGGAGGAGGTGTACATCGAGAAACCAAAAGGCTTTGAGACGTTTGATCGGGAGTCTCATGTGTGGATACTCAAGTGAGTGTTGTACAATTTTATTAAGCACCTTGTCCGTGGTACACTAGGATTGACAACTATCTCATTAGTTTGGGCTTCACCAAAGGTGAAGTGGATGCAAACCTCTAACATATTTTGGTAGAAAGTAATTTGCTTATTATTGTCTTATATGTTGATGATTTGATTTCAACTAGTGATGAGAAACTGATCAAAGCTTGCATGGAGGAACTTGCAAGGGAATTTGAAATGAAGGACATGGGTCTCATGCACTACTTCCTTGGGTTGGAAGTATGGCAAGACGATGGGGAACTATTTGTGTCTCAAGGTAAGTATGCAAATGAGATACTATAGAGATTCTGCATGGAGAGTTGTAAACCCATGGAGACACCTCTATCGACTCACTAGAGGAAGGAGGATGCCACTTCAGGTGAAGAAGTGGATGCTACCATTTATCGGAAGCTAGTAGGATCATTGATGTATCTTATGAACACACGATCAAATATGTGTTATGAAAGTAACCAATTGAGCCAAGCTATGGTTAGGCCAACTAAATTATTTTGGAAGGAAACAAAACATGTTTTACGATACCTCAGAGGCACTACCCAGTTTGGATTACGGTATAGATAGACAAAGGGAGTGAATTTTTGTGGCTTCATAGATGCAGATTAGGTAGGGATTCTGACCAACCGAAAGAGTACATCAGGTGGAATTTTCAGTGTTGGGTCCACAATTGTTTCCTGGTACAATAGGAAGTAAAGATCTGTGGCACTCAAGTCAGCAGAAGAAAAATAGGTGGCTGCAAGTCAAGCAACATTTGAGGTGATCTGGATGAGAAAGATACGTGTGGGACTATTTTGTCAAATGATGCATCCAAATGTGATAATCATAGTTGCATCAAGATCTTTGAAAATCCTGTATTTCAGGATCCATCCAAGAATGTAGATTTTCAGTATCACCATTTACGAGACTGTGTGCGTAGGCGAATAATGTTGCTACAATACATTGTGACATAGGAACAAGGTGTTGAAATTTTGACACAGACTTTCTTAGGAGGGAAGTTTTAGTTCCAAAGGTGCAGGATAAGGGTGGTTGATAATCCCTTTCTTAGATATCATTTTTTTGGATTCAACTGCGTTAAGTAAGTCATTCATCTACGACCATTTCCATGAGAGGTAGTCATAACTGACAAATTTCTCATGGCTTTTGAATAGTCCACTTAGCACTCGTTGCATCGGGTGATGCTCACAGGGGTGAAGAAGTGGGATTGAAACTAGCAAAATAAATCATATAGTGTCAATCATCACTTCGAAGGCTTGCACCTGATAACCAGGACTTCCCGGGAGGTCACCCATCCTAGATTTCCTTTGGTTGAAGCGTGCTTAACTGTGGAGTTTTCCCCATAATCAAGCCCACTCTGCTTGCTACCCCATTTGCAAAACCTTAGCAAGTATTGTGCCTCATGAATGATTCAAGGAGAGTTCCCTTCACTCTTTTGAATTAAGTATTAGGGGCTTTCACAATGCATTATATTAGATATCATTTTTTGGGATTCAACTGCGCTAAGTAAGTCATTCATCTATGACCATTTCCATGAGAGGTAGTTATAACTGACTAATTTCTCATGATTTTTGAATATTCAACTTAGCACTCATTGCATTGGGTGATGCTCATAGGGGTGAAGAAGTGGGATTGAAACTAGCAAAATAAATCATATAGTGTCAATCATCACTTCCGGGGCTTGCACCCGGTAACCAGGACTTCCTAGGAGGTCACCCATCCCAGATTGCCTTTGGCTCAAGCACGATTAACTGTGGAGTTTTCCCCACAATCAAGCCCACTTAGCTTCCTACCACATTTGCAAAACCTTAGCAAGTATTTTGCCTCATGAACCATTCAAGGAGAGTTCCCTTCACTCTTTTCAATTAAGTATTGGGGGTTTCCGCATTGCATTATATTAGATATCATTTTTTTGGATTAAATTGCGTTAAGTAAGTTATTCATCTAAGTGGACTATTCAAAAATAATGAGAAATTAGTCAGTTATGACTACCTCTCATGGAAATGGTCATAGATGAATGACTTACTTAATGCAGTTGAATCCCAAAAAATGATATCTAATATAATGCATTGTGAAAACGCCCAATACTTAATCCCTTTCTTGCTGAGAGGGAGTGTTGAAAGTGAAACAAGAATGTCTCAATTTGATTTAGCCTTGTTCAAATTGAGAAAATTCGAATTTCCACATCAATAGACAACCTGCATGTAGTTAACGTGTGTGACATGGCTCTTGTCACTGAGTTGCTTAGTAAATTCGAGATAGAGGAGTTGGCATTTAGTTAAGCATGTGTGATTGCTAATTTGTAGCAATGAAGGTCATTTGTTTCAAGTTGTTTTCAGTTAAACTAGTTATAACTATTGATAGAACTAGTGGAAGGTCAATTGTGCTGTGGGACAACCATCTAACTCAGTGATCATCCAATTAATTGATCAATCAACCCAAAATAGCTAGTGCATGCATAGAATTCAAGTTCCCCAGCTATGGTGGAGATTCCAAGGAAGTGTAACATCAATTGTAGAGTAGTCTTGAGTGTACAGGTGTTGCATGCAATCACATGATCAACCTTAGGAATTTCATAATCAATCAGAGGAAATTCCTAATTAATAGGGGCCTAATTTCCTCAAGAATTGCATAAGAAAATAAGGGATGGAGAAGAGGTGGAAATTGACTAAGTCTAGGTCAGAGCTTCTCAATGAGTAGAGAGATAGGTTATTCACTTGCAAATTGAGCTCAGATTGAGCTAGCAATTTTAATACATATATATTCATGAGATTAATGTAAGTAGGCAAAGGGGTTTTTAGCATATTGCTTTTCCCTCAAAAAATATTGTATGCATGTGCATTATTTCTCACTGGATGTTTGTGATTGATGTTGTAAATTGTGAATTTAATTCTGCAGTGTAGTAGAATATGATCGTGTCTTGTGATTTAGATTAAAATTTCATGAGCAGTTGCAATTCTAGACCATAATTTCTACATATAACACATAACCTTTTAAAAATTTCCACCTATCCCGTGTATGAAAGAAATATTGGAAAGATGAAACATATCACTTTGTTGAATTTCATTTATTTGTCCCCTCATTCTTGGTTAGATTTTACTCTTCCTTTACTTTCTATGAAGTAATAAGTATGTTTCTTTTTATATTAATATAATATTTCCCCTAACATTATGTGATTGGCATTTTCTTTCTTTTTTCTAATTAAAAATAAAATATTGAAAAAGATAAAACATAGCTTTATATTTCTATTTTTTATTAATATTACTCTTTTCATCCTACATTATATGGCATATTTTTTTTATTTAATTCACAAAAGTGAAATATTCTAATTGTTTATCATTAAAAAAATAATAATCAAAAGTTTTATGTATACTTACTCGAATCTTCACTTTGAGTTTTATATTAAAAATAATAAAATGTAAACTAATTAGTATTATGAGGGGGTTTTCTCTTGTGGTTTGAAGGAATAATCATAACCCTCTCCACTTAGGTTTTTTGATGTCATAGACAAAATATTCATATCCTTAATATGAAATATATATACTTGTATATGTGAAAAAAAAACCAAAATAACTAATGATGTATCAGATGTTTTTCTAGAAAAATCACATTGAAGATTTTGGTCGACGTGTTTCGAACCAATAAGTGTGGTTCATCTTCAAGACACAATGAAGAAGTAGATCTAGGAAGAGGGTTAAATAGGGAGCCAAGTCAACCTAACAGCTAGAAAAATGACTATATTTGACCAAGGGAGGTAAAGAGAAGATATTTTTATTATTTGAATACAATTAATTATTTATATAATCGATGTATATTAAAGTCAACTTACTAACCTAACAATTATATTTGACTAGGGTTTTTGATAATACTAATAAATTTATAAAAGGTTTTACTTATCTTATTAATATATTGTCTTATTATCTAAATGTTTTTATTGACCATATTTTATTATTATTATTTTGTTACTGTTTCTCATATTTTTTTTTAATACTAATAATAGAAATCAACATTCATATTTTTGAGACAGGTTTTCGGCAATAATCACATAAAAATTCATTTGTCGACGTGTTTCGAACCAACAAGTGTGGTTCATCATCAGGACAAGATAAATAACTAGATCCAAACATAGCTTAAATAGAGAGAGAGATCATTCAAACGGTTAGAAAAAACAGCTATAATTGATCAAGAACAACTAAATTTTACCACAGGGACATGGTAACAACTATATTTGACTGGTCCAAGAGACAATTAATTCATTAATTAATTTGTTTAATATAATTATCTTTAATCTAATTTAAAAATATACTAACCTAGGAACTATAATCTGAATATTTATTAGTTTACCAAAAATATTCATTTTTAATTCATATGAACCTAAATAAATCTAATTTAAATCAAAATATTTAGTATTTTTAATTCATATGAAAATATTTTGATTACCCTCATTAAAATAACTCACAATATATTATATTATGTTTAATCTAATTAGTTAATTAATTAGTTATTGCTAAACCTATTTTTATATAGCCAAATATGAATAATTTTTATTAAAAATAAATAAACTCATCCAACCTATGAGTATATGGTACTAACTAGAAATAAAATATGTATTTTTTTGTTATAGAATAAATATAATTTAAATCAAAATATTTATTAATCATTTTTAATTCATATAAACCTAAATATATCTAATTAAAAATATTTAGATTACTCATAATTTTTTTTTTTTGTAGGCAAAGGTGGTGCATCTCGTTTTCTATTAATATATCAAAAAAATTACATCAAAATTAGTGGACCAGCTACCCGCCCACCAGGGGAAACTGAGTAGAGAATCCACCTAAAGTTTTTAATACCATACCAAAAAAAGAAGTCACGAAGTCTCTTTTTCCTGGCTAAATAGACATTACAGTCCTTCCCTGGTCTAATTCTAGTGATATGCATGTATAATCTGTCCATTACAAAAAGAGGGAAGCTGACTAAAGTATCTAAATACCGCAAAATCACCAGAAAGGAGATAAGAACTAGAACTACTCAACAGCATTAGCAAAGATTGGAGAGTCCTCCTTGGAGCTCCTCTGCTGGCTGGCCTTGAGCAATTGCTGAATCTCTTCAAGCTACTTCCCTTGCATCTCCATGGAGACTTGCAGGATCCGGAGCTCACGCCTCAAGTTGGGAACACCCTGAGCCATCTCAGCCATTTCAGAGGCCACCTGCTCCAAATCTTTGGCCAGCAACCGTTTCATTACCCAATACAAATGAAGGGATTGTTTGAAAAGAGACATCCTTCCTCTTGTATTGCCAGGGTCATGAACCAGCAACTCCCAGTCTTCCATTTCCGACTCCGATTGGGCCTGAATTGCCTCGTCTTCCATATTCTGGATAATGCGCCTGATCTTCGGGTTGGTGTTCTGCATGTAAGCACGTTCTGCCCGCTGGATCTTATGTTCAAAGGTTTGCCTGGCCTTCCTGCCAGGACGACGGCTCGGCTCAGGGGTATCTTTCATGCTGCCCCGGGCTTTACTGTCCACGTTGTTCTGACCACGTCTGGGAGCAGACTCGCAGCCATCGTGATTGACCCGTCTCCGACGCCCGCGTGTAGGGACCCTTCTACCACGCCGGCTCCTAAGACTGACTCCCATGGCATACCGCTCCCACTCTTCGGCATTCATGCTCGGGTCGCTGCTCCCTCCCTCGTCTGAAGTGTCTGGGACCTCAAAGACATCGTCCGGGGCCTCCTCCTTCGCAATCCCTTTACCTTTCCTATCGGCCACCTTGTTTCGCGCAGCTTCCACTTCCTCGGCAAGCCGAGCCTTCTTTCTTGTTTCCATCATTCCGCTCACCGAATACCAACTGAAAGAAATGCAGGAGACCCTCAGACAACCAGGGACGCCTTTCGCGCGGCCACAACTAGTTACAATACACTGAGGGTGGGTGCTGTGCATGCGGGTTTTTATAGAAACCCGGAGCCTACTCCTTCTATCCTTCCGTCTGTCCGAATCCTGCCATCTGTTCCCACAAGCATGGCAATTCCTATCAAACACCCGGTTTGATTTATTACTAATTCCGACCTCTGACATGTACTCGCCATTACCATGCCAGTTCGGATCTACCATTGGGTTGATGTGAGGCGAAGAATTCTCCTCAGATCGCGTACCATCTCGATGTGATCTCCCATGACGATCACCGATCTCTTTACCCAGGCTTCTTTGACGATCTTTAACCGCCTGTCCTAACTTCTGTCCTTCCCCAAGGCTCCGCATGAGCGGTATCATTCTCCTGGGATTCTGAATCATAATAAGCCTTCATGGGCAGGGCTCTCCACATCCCTCTGGTGCTCCAACGCATCGCGCTCCACTCCTCTACCTGTGGCTTGGTCATGATCCGCTTTGATGATGGTTGCCAGGTCAGACCATTCCTGATGCCCGCACACCACTCTCCATTGGACATCCACCGAGCTGCCGCGACCTCTGCATCCCCAGTTCACCAGGAAGTCAGTCGCCTGGTTCCCTTTCTGCCTCACATGGTTCATCACCTTATATTCAATGCAAGGCAAGAGCTCTGCTATTTCCTGGACTATTCCTGCTGATCGCCAACTACTCGAGACTTTTTCCCAGTTCCGGCCATTACAAAGTTTTTTCAACATCTCCACCGCGATCTGAGAGTCCCCTGTGATTTCAAGGTTGGAGTATCCGTTTCTGACCGCAATTCGTAAGCCTTGGTGTAGAGCCCAAAACCCTGCCTCATTATTTGTCATCCCCCCCCCCCCACTCAGTAAAAATCCATCTCACCTTATTACTGTTGTCCCTGAAGATACCACCAAAGCCAGCTTCGCCCGGGTTCCCCTTAGAGGCCCCATCGAAATTCAATTTGATGAAATTTTCTTTAGGATAGCAGAATTTATCCGGGCTGTTTGACCTCATCTCATGATGAGGATTCTGCTTATGAAAAACCATTTCAAATTTTAAATTTAATCTGATCAGGATTTCTTCCTCCATCGGGTTGGCCTTCCAATCTTCCCCAACCCACTTATCCGCCAAGATTGTTTCGCGGAGAAGCTTAATTGCTTTACCCCAAATGACTTCCAGCTCCATTGCAGAGTTCTGGAATATCCTGCGATTCCTCTCCTTCCAGATCATCCAGAGGGAGAATCCAGAGATGAGGTCCCAAGCGCGCCTGACCACTTTACAATGATAGACTTCCTTATTCCATTGGAAGACCACATCATTGAAATCGAAGGGGGCATTTGCAGGCTTACCAAAAGATCTTTTGGTGTTTATCCACAGGGTCTTGGCAAAGGGGCAATGGAGTAGCATATGATCTCTGGTTTCCCCCTCCGAATAACACAAGCAGCATCTCAAAGGGCCATTAAAACCTTTCTTTTGAATTCGATCCCAAGTGAGGATTTTGTTTTTTGAAGCTAACCAGATAAATATGGAGACTTTCGGCCACCAATTCCTTTCCCAAACTATTCTCCAATCGGGGATTGTATCGTTTCCAGATTGATCAGACGTTAGGAAGTAGGCCTCCTTAGTAGTGAACGAGCCCTTCATAGAATTTCCCCAACGGAGAATATCCCTGCCATTGCGGGTTTTAATCTTTCTTGACTCCACCTCCTTCCTAAAGGCAGCTTTATGTTCCAAGCTGAACTCTCCTTCCCACTCCGCCAGATCCACCCAAGTCCTCCAATTTTCATCTGGGTTATTAACTTTCCAATAGTCCCTGACGAGAGGTCTATCTCTTCCTATTCTGTCACGGACCTGTTGAAGGCCCTGAATGGTGCTTAGTCTTGCCTTTTGGTGCCATTTATCCTCCTAGAAATTAGCTTCCTCGCCACCCCTAATCTCCCAGAAAGAATGCTTTTCTACCAAATCCATGTTGAGACGAGCAAGGTCCCAGACCGAAGATCCTCTGGGGGTATCCTTTCGCTTTAAGATTTCTACTGCTGACTCAGGCATATTATATTTTTCTCTCCATATAATTTTCCACAGATCATTTCCCCCCCTAAGCCATCTCCACCAGAGTTTTGCTCCCAACACCTTATTGAGAGTCTCAGGGTCCCTCAACCCTAGACCCCCTTTCTCCTTTCTTTCCGTTAATTGACACCAGGAAACTAAGGCCCATTTTTTCTTCTGATCTGCCCCCCTCCATATAAAATTTCTAATGATCTCTCTTATCCTTACACAAATACCTATGGGGGCTGCCATAATTGATAAAGGGTAGACAGGGATAGCTTGAAGGACGATTTTTGCCAAAACTATTCGACTGGCTATATTTAACGTTCTGAAGGCCCAATTTGCCACCTTATTGCTGAGCTTGTCTATAATTCCTTGCCAATTTTTCATCTTTTTGGAGGTAAACTCCAAAATGTTGCCCAGGTATTTAGTAGGAAGTTCACCCCTCCTGAAACCCAAGAGTCTTGTAAGATGAGCTTTGACCTGATCCACAGCGTTAAATATGAAGACACAAGATTTATCCCTATTAATTTCCAGACCAGAAGCCTCCGCAAAAAGATCCAGGATTTTTCAGAGGTGTTTAACCTCTTTGACTGTTGGCTCTCCAAATAACATGATATCATCAACAAATTGCTGATGAGTTAGACGGAGATTATTTCCCCAGAGCTTAAGACCTTTGATTTTATCTGCTTCTCTTTCTTTCTTGATGAACCTACCCAGACCTTCAGCGGCTAAAATGAACAGAAAGGGGGACAAAGGATCACCCTGACGAAGACCTCTAGTGGCAGAGAAAGTTTTCAAGGGAATCCCATTCACCAGGATGGAAAAACTTGGGGAGGAGATCAAGCTATGAATCTAGTCAATCCACCTCCTACAAAAGCCGAAGCTCTCCAGGACTTTTCCCAAATAAAATTCCAGCTTAAACGATCATAAGCCTTCGATAGGTATAATTTAATCATCATTCCCTTCTGTTTCTTGACTTTTAAGGAGTGAATGACTTCTTGCGTGACCACCAGGCCATCAAGGATCTGCCTTCCTTCAACGAAACCCGTTTGTTCAGCAGAAATTAACTTATCCAGCAGGGGTTTAATCTCTTAGCCATCATAGAAGTTATAATCTTATAGATAACATTACACAACGCTATGGGCCTAAAACCATTAGCATCTTCCAGACTATCACCTTTAGGGATTAGAGCATAGAAAGTGGAGTTAAGGGCAGGCCATACCTTCTGATTCATCCTGGATTCTTCAACCAGCTCCAGAATCTCTTTTCCCAGGAAGTGCCATCCTGCCTAGAAGAAGTCCACAGTGAACCCATCAGGGCCTGGAGCAGTACCTTTCTTCATTTCTTTCACCGTTTCCTCAATCTCCTCTAAAGTGGCAGCTCTCATTAATGCCTTATTTTGGTCTTCAAAGACCAAACGAGGGATGGCAGAGCAAATTTCCTGGATTGCATGAATTCTATCAACTTGAGGTTCCTTTAATATTTCCTTGTGATGATCAATCAGGACCTGTTCGATTTTAGCTTGCTCAACCACTCCGTTCCCATCCTTATCTTTGATAGATAGAATCCTATTTCTCTGTCTATGTTTGATCATAGCTTGATGAAAGAACTTAGTATTTCTTTCCCTCTCCCTTAACCATTTTATTCTCGATTTCTGGCGCCAGAGGGTTTCCTCTTGCTTCCTTCTTTCTTCAAGTTTGCCGAGAATTGTTCCTTCCTTGCTGATGCTTTCCTCTGTTCTGCCTTCCAAAATCATTTTCTGCTGTAGAGTTTCCATTTCTTTTTCCAGATTTTGTTTATCTTCCATGATATTGTCGAACTCCTTCTTTTTCCAATTTTTAATTTTCTCTTTCAGCTCTTTAAGTTTTAGTTGGAACAGACGCATTTTCCCTTTGCCCTGAATCATGCTTTGACACCACCATTCTTCCAATTTTTTGATAAAAGTTGGGTCTCTTAGCCAGAAGGATTCAAAACGAAAAGGTCTTTTTCCTTGGAGCACTTTGATGTCCACCTCAAGTCTGATTGGCCAATGATCAGACCCCAGGGAAGGCATTATCTTTGCTTCTACAAAAATATCTTTGTTCATGATACCTTCAGAAACAAGGAATAGATCAAGCCTGGAGGCAATTTGATTTTTACCCCCCCTCCTGTTATTCTAGGTACAAATCCCGTTTATAGTCTGGATGTCTACAAGCCTGAGTTCGTCTATCATATCATTAAACTTCTCCATAAAGTGATCCATTTTCCTTATTCCTCCCTTCTTTTCTTCTAAGGATCTTATTAGGTTAAAATCACCACCAATAATCCAGTAAACTTCTGGATATAACCTACGAATGATTTTCATGCTTTTTAGGAAGTTTTCTTTTTCTCCGGGAGAAGGGGGGCCATACACCCCTGAAATGACAACCTGCTCTTTCGTTCCTACTATTCTACCAAGGCCAGTAAGGATTCTGCTCATACTAGTCCAGCTACCTAAGATGATATCATTCGGGTTCCATAAAATTGCAATACCCCCTCCAGACCCAATGGCATCTTGCCCCATAACTTCATAATGTATTTTATTCTTGGCCATGAGTTCTTCAATCTGTTGAACCGAAATTTTTGTCTCCTGTAGAATCATAACACTAGGCTTTTCTTTTTTCAATTTTTCTTTCAAATACCTCTGTTTGCCCTTGCTATTCAGGCCTCTTATATTCCAACTGATCACAATCATTTAAAACTTTTGGAGAGAGGGGAAGAATACCTCTGACAGAGGTATCACTTTGCCTGAGTTGATCAAGGTTTCTCCTACAGTCTGGATAGTTTCATTCATCGGCTTCCGTCCTCGTTTCCTACTGCTTTTACCAGAGCCATCCATTCCCGTCTGTCCAATCCCTTGGTCAGGTCCTACCATTATCTGTTTATCAGCGTTCTGTCCTTTTTTCTCCTTATAATTCTGAAATACTTCCTTGTACAATTGTTTCTGTTTCTCAGGTATGAATCTGCTATCTAAATATTTCCATTCTTGGATTAGCTATTTCATGATTCTTTCTTCCTCAATCTCACCTTCGGCTTGATTTTCCACCTCCATCAGGGATTGTATTACCAAATCCTCCACCTTTCCTTCCGGCTGTTCTTCAGAACTTCCTCCTAGGATTACTGTCTTCCCTTTACTTTCGCCTGAAGTATCCATTGGGGAGTTCCCTGGGTCTTCATCATCTTCCAGATTAACTTCATACTCTTCATTTTCATTTTGGAGAGCCTGAAACTGATTTTGGCTGATTGAAATACCAGTTTTTCCTTGAGGTTGGGATTTAGTTTTTTCTTGACTTTGTCTCCTTCTTCTTGTAACCGGTTGAAAACCTTTGTCGGTCTCCTCCATTTTCCCTGTGTTTTTCTGATGTTCCTCCTGATTTCTTTTCAATTCATCCTCCTTGTTCAATGGGCATTGTCTATACAAGTGCCCATATTCATGACACTTACGGCATCTAAAAGGGATGTGTTCATAATCGACTGGTTGTTGCCACACTTCATCATGATACTCCACCTCCACATGATCTGGGAGGGGTTCGGCTAGATTCATGTAAACACAGATCCTTGCACATGAGTTATATTTACCTCGTCGAGTAGCTTCTGCAGCTTTGACAAAACTTCCAATCGAGTTTCCTATCCCTTCCAATATTTCAGGATCCCAGAATTCATCGGGGAGTCCAAACAACCGAACCCAGATTGGGGCTTCCAACAGCTTTTCTTTTTCCGGGTTATATCTCTCTTCCCAATATTTCATGAATAAGCCTACGTTATTCATGAAATACGGTCCTTCTTCAAAGACCCTGTTTCTGTCTTCCAGGTTCGTGAAGATGGCTGTGAAAAACCCTTGGGCTCCCAGTTTTAGGTCTATGTGGCCCTTCGGTTTCCACCTTTGTTCAATCCACCTGTAGAGCTCTTTCTCTAGAGGCCAATATCCTATAAATTTGCAGATCAGGGCATGATCTTTCATGTAGCTGTTATATTCCTCCAACTTATTATTGGGGATAACATATCTTGGCCACTTCTGAGCTCGTGGGAGGCATTTTCCTTTCATCCTTTTCTGCCACAGATTACCCATGACAGGGGCATAGTTTTCCTATTGATTCTGTTGTATTCCACTCGTACTATTCTCCCCCGTTACTATATTCTTAAAGGAGGAGATCTCTACCCTCCCCGAAGTGTTTTCCATTCCCTCTCAGCTCTTGTCCCTTCAAAAAATAATCTGACAGAAACAGGGAAAATTTCTGCTTACCTGACAAACTGAAACCTCGCTGATCTATTCTCTGCCCCGGCCTGACTGCAGCACCGTGTCCTTCCACATACGTCGCTGGTCCGATCCGTCAGCTGCACATCTGTGAACCTACAACCCTAGCAGCATTTAGATTACTCATATTATCTTTACTAATAAAACAAATTAAATAACTTATAATATAGTATATTATGTTTATTTTTATTACTAATCTTATTTTTATGTAACCAAATATGATAAGGAATAAACCTAAATGATAATCAATTAATATATGATTATAATTTTAAACATATTTAATTATATATAAATGACTAAGTAAAACATCTACTAAAATTATAGAACTCCACCTCAATAATACGGGGGCTTTTTTTATCCATCTAAAAAAAAAAAAAAAAACAGGAAATCCACTCGATCAAGAAGACAAGGTAAAAAAAAGGGGGATGGGTGGGCTAAGAGGAAATGGCAGGGATGCAACAACTGCTAATCTTCTAGCCGTCCTCCCTATTGAGATTGCTCGGCCTCCTTTCGATTTCTATGGTCTCCCTAAACTTCTGATGATGAAAATGAGCAACCTTAGCAATAACCTTAGCCTCCTCAAGACATATATGATGCTTCATCTTTAACGCGTGTTCATCCAAGGTTGAAGTCAGGGTCCTCCCATACTTGATGTCAGCTACGTGTTCATGAGTCCTTTGATTAATAGAGTGCTCATTTTCACGAACATAGGGGTCCCACACGAACAGGGAATAACATAAACACCTTTCATGTCCTTGAGGTCAACTGGGTCTTTAACATATCTAAGGGAGCCACGAATGGTGTTGAGGGGTATGAAGGTAGTGGGAACATTATTCCTTCTAAGTATTCTTGCAATCCTATTAGTGGTCCCTTGAATGATAGGGAGATGCACCCCTGCGGCTCGATCTAAGGGGTTTTTTTTAACCTTGGGACCTTTTCCAACCCCGAGGAAGGCTTTCAGACCTTGTTGCCTACTATAACCATTATTAAAAAAAACTTTAAGAAGATGGTCTTTCTCTTTATCAAGGTTCCCTTCATCTAAGATTCTCAGCACACAAGTAGCAAGCATGTTGAGAACACCCCATTTTTGAGCATTCAAATGGTGAGATTTTGCATGAAGACACTGTTGAGTATGAGTTTTCTTACAAAACACCTTGTGGGAGAAAGAACCATCTTCCTTCTTCAAAATGAGAACATCAAGGAAAGGTAGGCACCCATCAACTTCTTGCTCCATAGTAAACTTTATGGAGGAAGATTGATTGTTGAGATGTTGAAAAAATAGATCTAACTCCTCATGGCCATGAGGCCAGATGACATTAGTATCATCCACAAATCTTTTCCATAGCTTCGGCATGAGATGGGTTGATGCCAAAGCCTTGGATTCAAAGTCTTCCATAAAAATATTAGCCACAATAGGGGATAAAGGGGAGCCCATGGCCACCCCACAAGTCTGCTCATAGAATTCCCCTTCAAAGTAGAAAAAAGTAGAGGTAAGACAAATCTCTACTAAATGAGCAGTATCAGGGTCAGTGAGGTTATTAACGACCTCAATGGCCTCCTTTATAGGAATGAAAATGTAAAGAGAAACCACATCAAAGCTAACAATAATGTCCCCAGGATCACACTTTATGCCCTTTAACTCATTGACAAATGAATAAGAGTCTTTGACAAAGGAATCTGTAAGCCTAACAAGGGGTTTAAGCTTCCAAGCAAGATATTTTTCTAGGAGGTAAGTGGGCCCTCCTATGGTGTTGACAATAGGTCTCGAGGGGGCCCCATCCTTGTGGATCTTAGGAAGTCCATAGATCCTAGGAGTGACGACGCTACTCGCAATAAGTTTGTGAATGAATGAAGCCACAGTGTTGCTAGACTTAATGGCTAGAGCAACGTTCTTGGAGATCCTTTTCAGGGGATTCTTACTAAGCTTTTTATAGCTTCCACTATTGCAAGGATGATCCAACATCTTCCTATGATAATCCTCCTTGTCGAGGATAACAGAAGCCCCACATTTATCAGCTTTTAGAATGACTATGTCCTTGTTCTGGTTCAAGGATCTAAAGGCATCAAATTCACCCTTACTAAGATTGTTCTTAGGGGGTTTGGCCTTCCTAGGGACAACATCACAATCTTGCCTAATAGTGTCCTTGATGTTCTCAAGCAAGCCCCTAATTCGAAACTCAACATCACACATAATGTCTTCCACAGGGATTTTTCTAGGCGCGATGGCAAAGTTTAATCCCTTCTCAAGAAGACTATAAACAAAATCAAGAAAAGAAAATTTAGAAAGATTAACAACTATTATTATTATTATGATTGATCTTGTAATTAATATTATTATATATATCATCATTATTAATATTGCTACTATCAATCTTGTTATTATTATATTTATTATTATTATTAATATTGCTATTTTCAATCTTATTATTATTATATTTATTATTATTACAAAAGGAATTATCACTCATTTTAAAATCAATATTATTATTGTCACCTATTTCTAAATCAATATTATTATTATGGTTGTTCATACTATCTGAATAAATAACAACCCTATTTTTATCGTTCTTATTAATATTATTGTATGTAATAAAACTATTATTATACTTCCTATCATTACAATTCAAATTATTACATAAAAAATCAATATTCATATTACAATCATTATTAACTATGGTCCTTAATTTATTTAAATAAAGGTTATGGTTATTGTTAGTCAATGTAGGATCACAGAGGTTCTCATTCAAATAATATAACCTCTTGAAATCCACACTCAGGGGAGAGAGACCAGATCTGATACCACTGTTAGCGTAGTGAACCTGGTTGAATGAAGGGCTGGAGACCCATTAGTGGAGTGTTGATCCGAAGGGCGGAAAAGAGGAGAGGTCTGTTGGCCCTCGTTTTTTTATCAAATTTTGCTTATTAAAATCCACCTAATTTCCATCATTTTCCACCATATACACCTTATTTTTACCTTATTATTCATATTCAAGCAAATAAATTATGTTTTTCAATTTTTAGATATTTTTGCAAAAATTGGGTTTTAAGAGTATTTTTGGATAGAATCAGAAATTCCTGTAATGGCTATGTGAATGACATATTTGCAGGACACTTGGGCTCGAGCTAGATACATGAATGGAAATCTTGGGAACTAGGATTGAACTAATTCCAATCGGTTCGGTCAAAACAAGCTAAATCAGGCTCGGTCAAGGCTGGTCAAACATGACTAGTCATCGAGAAAATCCCTCGGAAATAGGGCAGTTTTATGATTTCATGGGATTCTCCATATTTTTAGTGATATATTGGATGGATTCGACTTGGATAGGTGGATATGGATAGATATAGTTGTTAGAGATACTTTAGATCAATTTGTTTCATGATCTTCTATTTAAGCCAAAACTTTGAAGGCTTATAAAATGGAGAATTAATGTAGAGTTTATGTAATTTGATTTTGAGACTCTTTGAAGACTGAAAGATAATTGAAGAACCTGTTTCATTTCAATTTATTGTTCATGCTTGGTTGATTTACTGAAGTTGTTGTAGCTGAGATTTCTTCAAGTGTGCAAGGCAAGGGTGGAGGGCCCCCACACCAAGCTAAGTGCACCTCTTGGTTAAATTTTCATAGTTTTCATAAATTAATTCTTATTTCAAATGTATTTAGATGTGTGATGATTGCTGAATTAATATTGGTTTAATTATAATCTAAATATGAAGGAACATAGGAATTTAAGTTAAATTCCCCTTGTATTTGATCTTGAACTAAAACTAAATTTCATTCTCCTTTTCTTATTTCAAGTTATTTCTGCATTTCTGGTTTGAAGCAATGGTGATTATGATATAGTAGAATTATGAAGACGGACAATCTGGTCCTCCTTAGTTAGGAGCCTCTTCTTTTACATCTTCTGCATCATAAACCATTGTTAATTAGTGATTTTGATTTATCTTCTTGAAAGAAGTATTGTAGGGAAGGACAACCTGGTTCTCCTAAGTTAGAAGCCTCATCCTCACATATTACATAAGTGAATTAGAAATTGTTAAAATAGGTTTATATTTGTAATATGTACTTCCTTAACTTTTCAAATTTTATCTTCTAGGCTTGGCTACATCTCATATCCATATACTGTGGACTTGCCTCCAAATTTTACAAACCCATATTGATAATTAAATACTTGTGTTAATTTGTGTTAATAAATTAGCTCAACATTTTGGCGTCATTGTCGGGGAGGCAATTATCAGCATAGTCAAATAGAAGATAAAAAAAAGCACTAAAAATTTGATAAAAAAAAATTAGTTAATATACATTTCTCTTAGTTATGTTTCTTTATGCCTAGAAATAGAGATCCTAAAAGTAGATTCCCAAAACAAAACCCCCCATCAAAAATAAAAAATAAAAAATAATTACAAAGTCCATTTGCAAGACAAGATCTAAAAAAATGATGTTAAAGAAATCATTTAGAGAAGGAGGGTATGCCACCACAAAACTATTCTTAAGTCCTTGTCCTCAATTTAGAATGCTCACTAGGGATGAATCTTTATGTCAAAGGATAGAAGAGCAACAAAACATCCATGAAGATGATCCAAAGGAAGAGAATCTAGAACTTTATTCTAGCTATCTTTGTGAGGAGGTGAATGAGTCACGGATCACATGCAATGAAGATCAAACATCAGAGCCAGAAATTGAAGAATTTCTAGCATGTATATCACAATATCCCTTGTGCATACAAGATTTTGAACAAGTACCACAAGAAAAGCTTTGTGCTATGACAATTAAGGAGAGCCAAGCAAATGAAGATCATTTCAAAACTTGGTGTCAACTAGTCATTAGACCACAACACCACTCCATTTTTCAACACTCTTTAGCATCAAATCTTTATTATCAGATAAATTTTCATGTCCAAACATTCATTAAAGTATATTTTTCAAATTTGGATATGAGTTTACTTATGATATTGTTACAAAAATGGATGCATTGGAAATTATCTTATACTTGAGAGAATGAATTATTTTTCTAAAATAAAATAAATAAACAAGTACACTCTTTAGCATCAAATCTTTATTATCAGATAAATTTTCATGTCCAAACATTCATTAAAGTATATTTTTCAAATTTGGATATGAGTTTACTTATGATATTGTTACAAAAATGGATGCATTGGAAATTATCTTATACTTGAGAGAATGAATTATTTTTCTAAAATAAAATAAATAAACAAGTAGAATGAATTCACAATAAGACTTCCATAATAATTTTGTTTCAAACTGTCATGAATATTTCTTCAAATCATTGTTCAATATTCATTTAAAAGGACTACATGGAAAAATGCAGTAAGAAAAATCCTATTTTGGGTAACCATATAGGATAATTTTTAAATCATGATTTTTTTACATATTTCTTGAAATCTATTTTTTGAACCCATTTTGAAATTTTCAATTTACATCACAAATAAAAATGTGATCAAAATCAAAACTAGGTCTCAAGTTAAATGTTGAGGACATAGTTAGTACAACCTATATTTGAGGTGTCTAATGGAAAATTTTTTACCTAAAATTCATAGGGAAGATAGCCCTTGGAATATAGTTTCAAAATAAATTTGAATAACCTTAATTAGGTATCATATGAAAAAATTATTCTTAAAATGCTAACTACTTCTCGAAAAATTTGCATGGTGACAATTCTAGGTCTTGACTGTTCATTGGCATAGTTAACATACCAAATCATCTTATTTAAAAAAATAAATTATGTGGGAGATATGTATTGAATTATATATCAATAAACAATTTGAATCATCATATTTGGAGGTCAAATGAAAAAGTTATGCCACATTTAGTGATTACATGTCTTCAAATTAGCGTAGTAAAACTCTGCCTCCTAGGTATGTTAATCACCAATTTTGTGATATCAAACCTAATGATTTTTAAAACCTATTTCTATTGGAAAAAAAAATATATACTTTAATCTATAAGTGGAATCACATCTATCCAATCTTTAACGAAAAGTTACACTCTAAACAGTCATTGCTGGTCTAGTTAAAAATTAACAAGCGGCTTTATCAAACATGGCACTCCTTATAATTTTTACCATATCATTTTAAACCATTTTGAAAACTTGTTTATATTGGCAGTCGCCATATGAATTCAATTCAACTTGGCTTTGGAATCACTCTAATTGGATATAAAACAAATATTTTGTAAACAAAATACCGCTAGGAGGTCTAAGTTGGCCACCATTCCTCAAGGAGTAAATAAATGCATTTTGTTTGTATATCATCTTTGGACTTGTTTTCTAAGAAATGCTTGTAATTATTTACATATGTATTGGAATAAGAGATATTTTACACCTCTCTTCCTCCATCACCTAATATCGTATTGCAACCAAGTGCTATGTTTTTGTAGTTCATAGGGAGAATGAAGGAGTGAACTCCATGGATGAAGTAATTTTCAAAGCCAATTTTAAATTCATATTTAAGAATATGAATACAATTTTTCGAGTCAAAGAAAAGTGAAAATTCACCTAATGTTGAGTTCATCTAATGAAACTCAAACTCTTGAAGCTTGTCTTTAGTTATTGACCAACAACACCAACAAACCCTACAACATGATCAAGATCGAGGAAAAAAGTCATGAAGCTAATCATCAGATGAAGAAGTCAAGTTCTATACCATGTCAAGTCACATAAATTTCCAAAGAAGCCTTTCATAAGCCATATTGTTCATGATTTCATCCATCATCTATATTGTATGTTAAGCTCCACAATCATGCATGTTGAAGTCCAAACTTATTATCTATCCATTTAGTACTAAATCATGACTTCAATATAACCTATTTTCATAAGCTTTTCATAATTCCCTACTCCATTACACCCAACCTCCATCCAGAAAAGAAAAGAATAAAAAAAAATAGAAAAAGATAAAAAATAATAAAGGAGTTTGATTGTGAAAATCCAGGAAATTGGCACAACACAAACTCGAATTCATATCGGAAAACAAACTTTTTTGGCCAATATAAATTCTCTATTTTTTATACCATTTCTTCAGTTTGATTTTGTAGGAATCATCCTCCAAAATATGCAAGACTTGGGGACAAGTCTCAAAATAAACAAGGGGGAAGATTCGTAATAAAACTATGCAAATAGTTTGAGCAGCTGTATTGAAGGGACCTGAATTACATGTCAAAGGAGACCTAAAACATCATTTAAAAATTACAGAAGGGACCTGAACAACATCAACATTTGAAGATCCTGAATCAATATCAAATGTGAAAACATGAAAGCAAAAATAAGCCTTTACATTTCATCAGAATCTATCTTGGAAGAACCATCATCATGAGTCAAAAATGAACCAGCAAAGGACATCATCAGTTAGCATTGACATCAAGCTATAATGGAAGTATAAGTATTGTAAGTGTAAAAATTGCTCTTAGAACCTTTGATTTTTCAAAAAAAAAAAAATCTAGAATTGTTAGAGCTAATTTAACTTGGATGTGCATCCATTACATTTAACCTACCTACATTCATCATCTTATATTTTTCCTATCTATAATCCATTAACTCCATCATACATCATCATAACCCTACCATTAATATAAAAAAATAGGTTTTGACAAAATTGGTATATGAGATATTTTATTGGATACGGGCTCATTTTTTGCATAATGATTTGAGTATTAAATTTCATATAGATCTACATACTCTATCCATTTAATATTAGAAATTTGACTATTAAATTTTAGAAACCCATAACTACTCTACCCCCTTTCCTTTTAAAAATCATCTTAAATCCATCTTAAATCTAGATCTACCAAATGTCTAAAGGGATCAAGTCGGGAGTTAAGATAGATCTAAGCTAGTACTCTTGAATTCCATAATGGATTTCATCAAGTATTTAAATAGGCTTCATCATATCAAATACCATGGGCTTGTAAATCATTATTGATAAACACATCAAATAATTAACTTAAATTTTAATTTTTATTTAATGTTGACCTAATCAACATAGATATAATATATAGTATATATATATTATATTATATATAATTATATATTATATATAATATATATGACATCAAAGTTAGTCACTTGCTAGAATTTTAACCTTCGGTGGGAAGGTTCCCGTTCATTCTTTCTCAACCACCTGAAATAATCTGAATTGTGACAATATTATTATCATATACTAAAGATAAAAATATCTTTAATTTCAACTCAATAATATTATATTAAAAATAATTAAAAAAATTTAGAAAAACGCCCAAATCAAGTTAAAAATAAATTAATATTAATATTAAAAAAAATTAATTTCTACTTTAAGAATTTTTAAATTTAATAAATAATAATTTTGAATTTCTCTTTTAGTTCTTTATATTTTAAATTTTTAATATTCACATTTTAATGAATTTGATTCATTTCAATATTTAATAAATTCAAATTTAAAATAAATTATTATTATTATTATGAAAAACAAACTCTACACATTATCTTTTACATTAAAAAAAAATCCACTCTCAAATACTTTCATCGTGATGAGATCCTCCAGATCACTTGATTTTGGTGAAAATTACTAATGGTCAATAAGTATTTCGACAATGGGGATTCTTCAGCATGATGTATTATGTGAGAAAGGGGAGAAACAATGATAGTGGCACCATTATGAGAATCGTAAAACCGATAAATTAGCATATCCTTTACCTACAACATCGAGGGAGCTAATTAAAAGAATCAAACAATATATATCTAATTAACTAATTGTAATTTGGTGCTTAAGATAATTATCACCAATGTCAAAGGCTTGTGGCATCAATTAAAGCTAAAAATTTGGCCACAAATAAGTTAAATCAACTATACAGGTGTGTTCAATTATATTGCGTAAGCAGCCAAAACATCAATAAATCTTGAATCTGGAAAGTTTGGTTACACATTCCAATCTTAAAGCAAGAGAAACTTGTGACTATATATCTGGTGTAAACATTATAAACCCCATAGCAAAATCAATGTTGCATCCATGATGAAATATCCAAAATATACATAGTTTTTAGGATATATCAGATCCAATATAATAACATAAAGATCAAAAATATCAAAAAGAAAAGAAAACCAAATCAGTTCCATGGGAGCAGTAAGGTGTCTGTTGCAATTAGTGCATTGTTCTCCAGGAGGTGGTAGTGTATCGTACTAGTAGCTACAGTGAGTCCCTTCTTTGACATAACATCAACAACAATATTTCTTTCTCTAAGAATGTGCTAGAAAGAAATGTTATGGAAGGATTGTTTTAGATGCTTAATATGGTTTAGCCAACCCACAAAGTGTGGAGGGGATAGGATAAAGTGCCAATCATACCATCAATGAGAGATTTAGAATCCTCGAAAATGTGAATAATAGTTAGATCTATGCGTTTTGAAAACCACATAAGTCCCCACAAAGCTAAAATTCTAGCTCTCATGTTTGTACCATTTCCACCGAACCAGAAGATCTTGTAATGCTTCTCATGGCTTAGTCTCATCCATGCTCCACAACCACGCACCTACTTGTGTTGTGTCGTCAAAGTAGCCAGTTGGGAAAGAGATGTTGTGTGGGATATGCCTGCAACTCATGTCTTTCACCTTAGGATGTTTCTTCCCCTGAGTATCCATCCATGCCACAATGTTGGAGGCAATTTTGTGTGTGTTAAGTGGCTTACCATAAAAATTGATAGCATTTCTAACTTTCCATAATTCCCAGAACATAAAATAAAAAATTTCTTGTTGTTGTGAACTTCTCCTACTCCACCAACACAAGCACTTTTCAATCGAGAGGTGAGTATGTAGAGGGAAAATAAAGTATTTAGATATCCAAAACCATACATGGGAAATGATCAAGCATTCTAATAGAAGATGTAGATTCATCTCAGAAGAAATCTTACATAGGGCACACCATCCTGGTTCGTGTATGCCTCTCTTTTTTAGATTTTCCCATGTCAATGTTTTGTATTTCCAAACCAACCAAGTATCTATGATAATCTTGTATGGGACTTGTAATTTCTAGAATTTCTAGAACCAACTCTTTTTTTACAGAGCTAATTGATTGCATAGCATGTATTGATAAGTATCTACTACTGCGATAGAACCCTTGTGGAACATTCCTTCCCACATTATATGATTTCCTTCCTCTGCCTTGCATAAACCCACTTTGCTAATTGTTGTGATATAGTGCTCCCAGCCCTCTCCTAGTTGATCCGTCAGGCATATGTCAATTGCATTCATCCAAAGATCGAGCCCTCCCCTCTAGGATTTTATGGTCTGCGCCAGGTAGAAGATTCCCCTGATATGTAATTTGTTAATGATATTCACTGAGAGACCATTTTCTAGTCCAACACCCATAATGTTGTCTCATCCAATGATAATTCTACTACCAATGCCAAAAGACCAGCAAATATGTTTGAGGAAAAATATTTTATTTTTTTGAAACTTAACTAAATGTATGATCCTGATTTTTTTCTAGTGAGGCCATCCCAAATCCATTCGTCCGCCTATCTATTACCAAGGTATTTATCCCGAATGATATCTCGTCAAGTACTCTCACATAAGAAATCATGCCATAATGACTTGATCAGAAGTGTCCATCCACATATTTTTACATCTAGTATCCCCCATGCCCCAAATTGTTTTGGAATTGTGATTAGCTCCCATTTATTCAGATGAAATTTATGATGGTCCTCGGTTCCAGCCCAGATGAAATTGGCCATAATGTTGTTAATTTTGGCAATGATAGCTGCGGGAAGATAGTATAAGTGAGCCTTGTAAACCGATATATCTTGTAGTACATACTTCATTAGGCTAACCACCCCCCCCCACATAAAGAGGCACCTATGTGCCTAGCCAAGAAGTTTCATGTGGAATTCGTCAACAATCCATAACCAGTCATAATTCCTATAGTTGTTTGGTTTGATCCTGACACCCAAATAAGTAATTCCCTCGCTCATAGGCTATGTAGCCACACCAAATACAAGAGAAATGTATTCAATTTCTGATCGATCCCCTCCTGCATATAAAAAAAGGGTTTTTCCTTCATTTATCTTAAGATCTGATGCCGCTCCAAATCTACAGAAAATATGGTTAAGTGCAATCCATTGTGTTTTGGATAACATCCCAAATGTAAGTATATCATCTACAAGAAAACTATGTGAAACTTCAGCTCCCCTACCCAATTTTAAGCCACAGAATAAGGTCATGGATCTAGCCTCTTTGATCTTGTGACTGAGTCCATCCATAACAAGAATAAATAGGAGGGGCTAAAGGGAGTAGCCCTGGTGTAAACCTCTCCCATCTCCAAAAATGTTTGAGGGATAACCATTGATAATAATAATAAAAATTGACCGAGGTAACACAAGCCATGATCCATTCTATTTTATACATTTCCAGTTTGATCCTAGACATAATGATTCAGAGAAAGGCCCAATATATGCAATCATAATATTTCTTCAGGTCCGCCTCCATTTTCTTCATGTGGATGGAGTGGAGGCATTCCTATGTCGTAGCAACTGCATCATGGACCAATCGATTCTGTAGAAACCCATATTTCTCTTCAGAGGTGTGAATAGAAAGGGTCAACTTTAGGCACTTTGCAATAATCTTCGAAATCAATTTGTAGGTGATATTGCATAGTGAGATGGGTCTGAAATCCATAAATGTGTCTGGCTCATATTTCTTTGGTATGAGAGCAATGAAAGTGGAATTAATGGCTCTAGGTATATTTCCATTTTTTTGAAAAGCTTCAGCCATATTTAGTAGTTCCATACACACAAGATCAAAGAAATGAATAAAAAATTCAACGGTCCAACCATCCGGCCGAGGGCTCTTATATTTTGCAAATGATTTGAGGACCTTATGTTGTTCATCCAAATAAATAGGCATGTATATATGTTGATTTTTTTCCAAATCAAACATGGTAGGATAGCAATTTGAACCCCATATTTATTCCTCAATATGGGTTCCATTTCGTGCACTGTAGAAAGATTCAAAACATTAGGAAGCCTCCCTTTGTATCTTAGTGGTAGTGTGCACCATATTATCATAATCTCCTAGAATGTGCCAGATAGTGTTTATATTTTTTCTATGACTTGCATACCTGTGGACAAATTTTGTGTTTCATTCTCCTTCTTTTAGTCACAGAGCTCAGCTTTTCAAACTCTAAGTGACTTCCTATATATGAAGAATATTCCTTTTTATTTTCCTCCAACTCCTTCAATTTTTCAATAAGTGATGAGGAAGGGTTCCCCCTGTCCATAATCTTACCAAGGCGTTCAATCTCTACCACAATATTCTATAAATCCCTACACATCGCTTTTTTCTTTCTCTACTCTCAGATGTGAACCTTACTTTTTAAGGCATGTAGATTATTATGGATGATATGCATAGGTGATTAACCTGGCATCAATTGGATCAAATTTCAAGTGGAATTGACCAAGGCATTGAAATTCTCATCCTCCGGCCATATCCGATTAAATTTAAAACGAATTATTGGTTACACCGACTCAGATATCCATTGTAAAATAATGGGAAGATGATAAGATATGTATGTTTGTTGAACACTAAAGTTGAGAAAACCCAATTGTTCCAATATGTTTTCATGAACTAGAAAACAGTCTAATCTTTTTCCAATATGGCTTTCCCTAGATCTTCCATTATGCCATGTGGGAGACATTGGGGAGGGCCTGATGTCCATGAGATTGTTTTCATAAAAAATTTGTTCTAGTCTATCTTGCAGAGGATCCTTCCTACAATGTAAACCCCAACATTCATCCATAGACAAAGTAACTTTGAAATTTCCAACTACAATTAGTGAACTAATCTTTAATAAGTCACAGGCCTCCAGTTGATCCCAGAAATATGCTTTGTCTCAATATGGGGCATTATATTTAGTATATGAATATGTTTTGCATGACCATGAAAATGTCTAGTTAGGAAAATACTAAAAAAACATTTGAAAGAACACAGAGATGCCCAACAGGGATCCCAAAGTGTCGTCGTCCCACCAGAAAGGCCCTTAGAGTCAACCGCCACCATATACAATTCCAGGAACATACGCCTGAAATATTCATGAACTTTGTATGAATTCATCATAGTTTCCTATAAAAGTATGATACAAGGGAGAACCGAGGGAAAGAGTTGTCTGAGGGAGAGAAATTTATTGGAATCCCCCAGACCCTATAAGTTTAAGGAAAGACACATCATCATGGAGCATGGTTCCCAGGCACATTAGCTCTAAGGGCCCATGGACCATATGAAGTGCTAATGGGCATATCATTCAGTTCGAAGGATTCCTGAAAGGAGATGGATTTCAACTTTGAGAAGTTGCAAAAATGTATGCTACCCATTCCCCAGTTATGGCGGAGAGTGATATTTAGTGCATACTTTGAGCTAATGTACGGGGAACCCATACTCAAGCCATGGTAAATTGCGAGAGCCGCTAAATCTAGAGCTTAATTAACAAGAAGGAATTCAATGTCACTACCAACCAAATTCCTAGGGGAAGATAACGGTTTGTGCTCATCAAGAGAGGGAAGGAAGAAGGAAGTCGAGGAGTGTGAGGGGAATCCTTCAAAGGGACAATTTGTAGGGGTCTATCATTGTGGCTAGGGATCATAGGGGGTTCAACAAAAGTTCCCAGGGTTACAGTATTGCGAGGAGATGTAGAGGAAGGGGGAGGGTCCAGGGATCAAGGAGGTTGTGAAGGGCTTTACTGAGGGGATATTTGTGAATGCTCTGCAAGAGGGGGTCTGACATCTCATGGAGATGGGAAAAGTGTAGGGGAGGAGAGCAAGGAGAGTGACGTAGAGGAACAACGATGATCAAAAATATTATTAGAAGACAAAGGATCAAATACATTCCCTGAGTTTGAGCCATCCTGTGCAATTTGAAGGTTTATGTTGAACCTCCTTTGTTCACTCCTTTGCCCACCCTCACCATCCGCCAAACAGAGTCGTCGAGGACAACGAGACATAAGATGTCTAGTATGATGGCATATAAGACACCAGAAGGGAATTTCCCAATAGTCCAGCCTTTGGCATATGTGGATATGTTCCCATGCCAAGTTGATGTGTGTCGGAAGACCACCTGATAATCCCAGTTCGACCAATATCCAAGCCACCCTTTTATCTCTAGCTCCCAAGCATCAAGGAAAACAAGTGGAATATGATGAGGAGTGTGACGAGGAGAAGGTTCCTATGTTTTTCAATTTGAGGTTTAGTTTAACTCGTCAAGATCTTGCCTTTTTCATTCATTCCATGTTACATTAACAAAGCCAAAAATGTAATAATTTCAGCTATAATGATGGATTTAATATGTTTAATGGATGTTTTGAGGAATGTTGTACGAATTTGAAGTTCAAAGTTAAAATCCCTTATTTACCATGTGGATCATGAATGAATGGTGCTTGACATTAAAATTACTCATCACAAGGATACAGAGACTCATGATTTGGCAATCCAGTGGCTTTTATTATAGAGCGACGCAATTATCCAAAATTCAGCAATCCAAATGCATTTTATGTGCAGTGATTACTTAATTTGATATCCAACATTTATGTGGTTAATTTGAAAACAAAAATGACCAAGGAGTGGAGAAGTGAACACTTATTTGCATATATTTTATTAAAAAGTTTAGATTAAATTTTAAAGCTAAATTACACATTGAATTTAATTTTGCTTTTGTTTTTTTAAGAATATTTCCAGTTTGTTAAATAGTGTAGTTTTTTTAATAAAAGAAAAAAAAAACTTACTAGCATTCATTAAAAAAAAGTAGTTTCATTTACATCAATTTTCTCTTGAATTCCCTAGGAACATCATAAATGAACCATTTTTATTTTTCAACTGAAGAAATCATGCTTGGAGAAGCACATGGGTATATATAGTTTCATTGGAGATTGGACCACAAAACCTGTGGGGACCCAACCTCCCCACTTAACCATTGGACTAGTCACATCCACGGGAGTATCATAAAAGAACCAATTACAAATAATGTTTACTTATGTTTGTCATTTTCCTTATGGTTGAAAATCTATCTATGTCCAATTTTTTGCCTAGCTCCAATTTAACTTCGTGTGAACCTAGCACACAGCGAAGGACTCTGATCTTCTATGTAATCTACAAGATCTAAATAATGTAGTCTATATGATCTAAATCATAAGTTTGAGATGTGAAATATATATCACTTTTAAATATTTTAGTCTAAATCATAAGATTTGGTGAAATTTGAATAATTTAATTGTTATATTTACAAAATTGATATATTAAATTGATCTTTCATTGGATAAGAGTTTATTTTTAGCATAATGATTTGAGTATGAAATTCTATAAAGATCTACATGTTCTCTTTGTTTTGAATTAGAAATTTAACTATTAAAATTTATAAAAGTATACATACTCTACTCCCTCTATTTTTAAAACTTAGCCTAGATCCATCTTAAATCCACATCTACCAAGTGTCGAGAGGGATCAAGTCCAGAGGTAAGATAGATCTAAGTTAGTACATTTCTGGAGGTAAGATGGATCTTAGTTAGTAAATTTGCATTCCATAATAGATTTCATCTAGCTTTTAAATAGGCTTCATCATAAAAAATACCATGGACTATTTAATACCATATGCTTGTAAAGCACCATTAATGAACTCATCAAATAAATGACTCAAACTTTTATTTTAATTTTTAATTATTTTTATTTTAATGTTGACCTAGTCAACATAACATTGCATTACATTAGATTATGATGACACGACATTCAGATGTCGAATATGTTTTCAAACAAGACACTTGCATAAAACTTGCCCACAGGAAAGAAAAGGACCAAAAATTTAAAACGAGGTCAGAGCATATGCCAAAAGCATGACAGGTATCAAATCCACACCTCTCAGAAGAAGAAGAAAAATATACCATGGAGAACCATCTAGCTCAAGTGTAAGTGGCCATTCAGGCTCAACATGCTACACAATCAAAATGGGATGTTGCGGATCAGTCGAGAATTATAAACATAATTAAGAAGGGTGTTGAATAGGTGAAGTTCTAAACATACTTACCGATCAAACGAGAAAGTGAACTAGTACTCGTTTTTTTGAGGTAGCAAAAAATCACCTGATTTTGAAAAGTGGTGATGCTAGAATAATTTTTTTTTTTTTTGCATATTTTTGGCACTTTAAATTTTCTCATGTATCAAGTATGAACATTTTTTTTCAATGTTAGTGATTTTCATGCTGATTTTGGAAAGTTTTGATGCAGTATCAACCCCCTTTTTTTTAAAGGCTTGATTTTTAACACTTCAATTTTTTTTTGTAGCAAGTACGAACACTTTTTTAAATGTTAGTGATTTTCATCTTCATTTTGAAAAGGGTTGATGCAACATCAACCCTTTTTATTTAGAAGGCTTATTTTTTACACTTTAAATTTTGTAATGTATTAGGTGTGGATATTTTTTTTAAATATTTGTAATTTTCATGTTCGTAATAAAACATTAAAAAAAATAAAAAATAAAAATAAAAACATGACCCAAATAATAAAAACATATATAAAAAAACTTAAAAAACACCCATAAATATGTAAAAATAAAACAAAATTCAATTGTAAAAATAAAAAATAAAAAATAAATGAAAAGGAAAATATTTCAAAAAAAACATAAAATTTAAAGAAAAATT
>APFE030787858.1:0-14779 GCA_000404065.3 Pinus taeda
GGACAACGCTTTTTGAAGGAGAGGGGCATGTTAGGCCCCTATACTACTAGTGTAACCCCTTATTGTTATTAGTACAACCCCCTTATTATATTGATGTACCCATTTAGTGCCCATATTGTCACTATTGTGCCCCATAGAAGCCCACCATTGTTATTATTATGCCCTTACATTATTATTGTTATGTCGGCTCTGATTACATTATGACCCCTTAGACTCCTATATATAGAAAGGAGGTATTTTCATTTGTATTATCCAAGAATTGTTCATTTATGTAGTGTAAAGGAGGTTGCCCCCTCGAAGAGGCTGAATTCTAAGGCGTTGATCTATCTTTTCTATCTTTTTTGAGCTGGTTTCATAACAGTCTCTGATTGAACTGACATGCATGAGTTATCCATGAGTGAATACTCAGTTATCTGAATTACAATAGTTATATGCATGCAAGCATTAACTAACAGAACTCTCATTAATTTAACAAACTGTTAAATTAATCTAATTGGACTTGACTAGTTAAACTAAGTCAACTGATTACAACTCAATATTACAACTCATCCTTATCTCTTTAACTGAAGGTTAAGTTCCTCAATTAATGGAGAAACTGTTGCATGTCCTCACATAAACTTCAAGTTTGATTTTCCTTAACTAATTAACTCAAGATGAATTAATTAATTAATTTCCAAACTATTATTGTCATCAAATTCGAATTTTACTTCCTATATTTAGTCCAGGGACTGACTAAAATAAGAAGGGATCTCGAAATGCTATTTTTAGCACTTTCAATTTTCACCCATTGTAGCTAATATCTCCAATGGCTAAACTGCTATTTATAGCCTAGCTATTTATAGCAGTGCTATTTTTAACATCTATTTTTAGCATTTCTTGTTGCACACTTTTCAACACTCCCGCTCAACAAGAAAGGGATTATCAGTAACCCTAATCCTGTCTCTATGGAACTCGAACTTGCATTTTGACAATGTCTTAGTCAAAATATCTGCATCCTGATCCTCGGTCGAAACATACTACAACATCATGATCCTCTTGACCACACAGTCTCGTAGATGATGGTAGCAGATATCTATATGCTTGGACCTATCATGAAACACTGGATTCTCAGAGAGTTTTATGCAACTCTGATTATCACAGTATATCACTGTAGGATCCATCATTTGACCAAACAATCCCACTAGAATCTTTCGCATCCAAATGGCCTCACATGCTGCCTGACTCGCAGCCATTTATTCAGCCTCTGATGAGCTAAGTGCAACTGACCTCTGTTTCTTGCTATACCAAGAAACTATAGCTGAACCAAGGTTGAAGATTCCTCCAGAAGTGCTCTTCTGGTCTGATGGACTACCAACCCAATCCGCATCCGTGAAGCCTTGCAACTTCACTCCCTCTGTCCGCCTGTACCATAATCCGTACTATGTAGTGCCTCTGAGATATCTTAACACATGCTTCGCTACCTTCCAAAACAACTTGGTAGGTTGAACCATAGCTTGACTTAGCTAGTTCACCGCAAAGCATAAGTCGGGTCATGTGTTCACCAGATACATAAGTGAACCCACCAGTTGTCGATAAACAGTAGCAGCTACTACCTCACCTGAAGTAGCATCCTCCTTCCTCCAGTTCCCAGCGAGAGGATTTTGCATGGGCTTGCACTTCTCCATGTGAAAGCGCCTAAGTATCTCATTGGCATACTTGCCTTGAGACACAAATACTTCCCCATCTTTCTGCCACACTTCCATGCCTAGAAAGTAGTGCATGAGGCCCATGTCCTTCATCTCGAACTCTCTTGCAAGGTCCTCCTTGCAAGACTATATCAGCTAGTCATCACCTGTCAAAATAAAATCATCGACATAAAGTACAATAATCAATGTCTTACCTTCTACCATGATGTGGTAAAGGTTCGCATCTGCTTCACTCTTGGTGAAGCCCAACCCGGTGAAATAGTTCTCGATCTTGGTATACCAAGCATGGGGTGCTTGCTTCAGTGCATACAGAGCTCGCTTGAGTCGGCAAACATGCGACTCACGATCTAAGGTCTCAAATCCTTCGGGCTTCTCAATGTATACCTCTTCCTCAATCTTCCCATTGAGGAATGTCGTCTTCACATCTATTTGATGGATCTTCCAACCCATCTGAGCCGATAGAGCTAGCATCGATTTGATAGATGAGTACCTTGCTACAGAACAAAGGTCTCATCATAGTCAATCCCCTCAACCTGTGAGAAACCTCGGGCAAAAAATCTTGCCTTGTGTTTCTCAACACTGCCATCAGTTGCCTGCTTTACCTTGTAAAGCCATAGGGAACTAACCACTGACTTGTCCCCAAGTCTAGGGACAACATCCCACACACTGTTTCGTATGATAGAGTTGTACTCTTCTACCATTGCATCAACCCAGACTGGTTGCTGCATTGCCTCCTAAAAAGAAGAAGGTTCAATCGCTACACACTCCCCAACCAAGGCCATGTAGCCAGTGTATCTCTCGAGAGATCTCCTCTATCTGCAATGAGAGGATGGCTGCCCCACATTCTCTCTCGCATCTAGCATCAATCTGTCAACTTCCCGTGCGTGTTTCGGCTTGTCTCTGGAAGACTCTCTAGGAGTGGTGGTCTCCACTACTGGATCCTTTGCATGTGGCTGATCCACATCATCAAGAGGCTCCTCCTTTGGAACTAAAAGTTCCTCATCACCATGCAACATGAGCTCCCTCTCAAGTGACACTCGCATGGCTCTCTGCTCGTCGAACTTCAAATCTCTGTGCACTATGGTCCTCTGATTGGTAGGAAGAAACACACGATAGTTGTGGGGTGTATCTGTGTACCCCACAAGTATCCCCAACTCAGCTGTTGGTTCTAGCTTCTTCCGAGCATCTTTGGTCACATGACAGAAAACTGGTGATCCAAAGATACGGAAGTGACTCACATCTTGTCACTTCCTCGAGAAAGCCTCCATAGGTGTCTTCATCCCCAAAACACGATGAGGACTTCTGTTTTGAAGGTACACTATTGTATTGCATGCCTTAGCCCACAGATTAAGAGGTAGGCCTTGGTGATGCAACATCGCTCGAGCTGCTCCCACAATCGATCTGTTCTTCCTTTCAGCCACCCCATTCTGTTGTGGGTTATGAGGTGTCGTCAGTTCCCGTTTAATTCCTTCTGCAGCACAGAAGTCTTTAACCTGATGGGAAATATACTCTCCACCATTTTCGCTACGCAAGGCTTTTACTTTCTTCCCAGATTCTTTCTCTGTCGAGGCTTTAAACTCACAAGACCTCAAGAAGGTTTGATCCTTCTTTTGCATAAAGTAGATCTAGCATCTACGAGAAAAATCATCAATGAAAATAACATAGTACCTTTGTTTAGCAGTGGAGGTTGTAGAGAATGGTCCACATACATCTGAGTGAACTCGCTCCAGGATTGCTCCAGATCTACTATTCCGATCCTGAAAGGAAGCTTTCGCATACTTACCTAGGGTGCATCCTTTGCATGTGTTTGTTTTCTCCAGTTTTCCCTTGGGTAAGCTGGTAGAAATTTGTTGCATGATTTTCAAGGCACCATGATGCAAGTGGCCTAGTCTCCTATGCCATAGCTCACCAACATCTTATCTTTGCACCACCTCTGCTTTGGAACTTAGTGCAGCACAGTCATCTACCTCTAGTTTGTAGAGATTCTTTACTCGAATCCTTATTCGTTTGGTCTTTCTGGTGCCGATATGCCTCAGGAACACTTTTTCTTTACTAAAGACTACATCATAGCCTTTATCTTCTAGCATAGCAATAGACACAAGATTCTTTTTCAAACCTAGTACATATTTAACAGTAGATAGGGTGAGAGGAGCACTATGCTCCCTCTAAAACACAACTATACCTTCACCGGAGACACAGTACTTTCCATCATCACCCATCTCGATCCGCATCTGGAGATCCTTCTCCTTCAATGTATTGAAAATATTCTTGTCACTCAACATGTGGAAAGAAGCTCCATTGTCCAGGTACCAAACACATCCCATCATGGATGAAACCATGCATGCGATAAGCGAGAAATCCAGCTCAAATAATGAAGCTAATGCATCGCCATTAGATCCCTTGGAGGAACCTTTCTTGGATTTCTTCTATGGACAATTCATAACATAATGGCCCACTTCATGACAGTGAAAGAATTGCACCTTCGACTTGTCAACCTTCTTCCCACCATGAGAAGATTTGGATTGGGACGAATTCCCTTGCCCTTTCTTAGCTTTACTCGCTAAAGCTAGATTTTCCTCATCATCTTGTTTTGATGAAGATCCATCCCTGGTGCTCCGCCTTATCTCCTCCTGCATTAGGTCCAACCAAAGTCGTTCCCAATCTGGTAGTTTTTCTCTTCCATTAACCAAGTCCTAGTAGCTATGCCAGCTCTTTGGAAGACTGAGGAGTGCTAGACTCACCATGTTGTCATTAGCAGTCATGACCCCTACACTTGCAAGCTCATCCCTACAGGTGGTGAGATTTTTCAGGAACGTAGAGATTGTGTCGCCCTTTTCGCACTTGATCTTGCGAAGTTTGTCCTTTAGCGCCAGCATCCTCTGATTGCTGCTATTCTGATAAATATTTTTCAATATTTTCCACATCGAAAATGGAGTCTCCTTCCTATGGAGGCTCGAGACAATGTGATCTCGAACTCCCTCCAAGAGGATTCTCCTTGCTCTAGCCACACACTTTTTTCCATTCCGCCAGTTGAGTAGCATAAATCAGCTTCTTGACTTCTTGATCAGAAGTCCTTTAGGCCGTGATCTTCCAATACTGCCTCCATGCAATCCTTCCAGGCTATATAATTCGAACTGCCATCAAGGGCATATTCGAGTCTTAAACCACTAAATGCCATCAGCGAAATAGATGTGATAAGAACTCAATTCAATATTCAGAACCAAACTTCGAACTTCTCCTGCTTGTATACTATTCTTCCTTGATCACTTTTGCTCCGATACTATGTAGAAATTCCCCACTATAAATCACCTGGTAATGCAATGTACTAAAGAAAAACACTTGATATACTTCTACAAACAATTGAACAGAAGTTTAATATAACATGAGAAACATCAAGCATGAACAAATATAACTGAGAATAGAGAAGTAATCAACCATAACACATAAGATATATGACTGGGGAAAGCACCAGTCTAAAACCCCAACTCCGTATTATCATACAAGTGGAAATCTTGTTCAAGTTACAAAAAGAATCAGCTCTCAAGCTATCCTGCTCTCTCTCTACTCAAACAATATTGCTCACAGACTCAATAGACAGAATATATCTTCCTCAAGCCCTCCAAGCCTCCTATTTCCTTTTGCAGTTTTGATTGGGGTCCAATGATATCACATGTGTGAATCGGCCTCATCACACTCACTGTAACCTCAGGTCCAACTGCACAATCCATAAGCAATAATATTCCTTCTGCATGCAAGGAATATTCACCAAGGAATATCCTAGCAACTGATAGTACATTGTCCCTCCACCTGATCCCAACTGGGTCTCTGCTTGAACTGACATGCATGAGTTATCCATGAGTGAATATTCAGTTATCTAAATTACAGTAGTTACATGCATGCAAGCATTAACTAACTGAACTCTCATTAATTTAACAAATTGTTAAATCAATCTAACTGGACTTGACTAAGTTAAACTAAGTCAACTAATTACAACTCAATATTACAACTCATCCTTATCTCTTTAACAGAAGGTTAAATTCCTCAATTAATGGAGAAACTATTGCATGTCCTCACATAGACTTGAAGTTTGATTTTCCTTAACTAATTAACTCAAGATGAATTAATTAATTAATTTCCAAACTACTGTTGATATCAAATTCAAATTTTACTTCCTATGTTTAGTCCAAGGACTGACTAAAATAAGAAGGGACCCCGAAATGCTATTTTTAGAAAAGTTGTTTTTAGCACTTTCACTTTTCATCCATTGTAGCTAAAATCTCCAATGGCTGAATTGCTATTTATAGCCCAAGCATTTATAGCAATGCTATTTTTAGCATTTCTTGTTGCAAACTTTTCAACAAGTATATCCATTCATCAACTTTGCATTACAAAGAAGCTCCAAAGACAATAGCGCAAATCCAAACGTCGTAGTGCATCAAGAATACTCCAAAAAGTTTACCCAACAAAAAGTGTAAAAATCTCTCAAGAGATACTAATCCAATCCAAGTGATGATGATTAGAATGAATCACATCACTTCTATTTATGCAATCACTAATGAGTTTGATTTTCCTAATTAGGCGTATTTGGGCCTTGTTATTGCACAGAATGTCTAGGCACTATGACAACGGCTCAGATCGGGGGTTGTCAGCCTGATCCCCAATCTCTTCATTTAAGTTGTCTCCCAACAACAGACTAAGGGGGGTGGACCCTACAGAAATGGAATCATGGAGGACTAGTTGGGAACCAACCAGTCATTAGGGGATTTTTGAGGTCTAAAATGGGCCTCCTAAGGAAATTATAAAATAATAGTGGAAATGATAAAATACGATTAGATTACATCATCAAATTTTAGAGGAAAAAAAGAAAAACTTATTTTTTCAACTCGTATTTTGAACTTATCTCCCTATGGGTTTACTCAAATTTCGGGCGGAAACACTCGTTGATGCATAATTTGATTCCTCATCCAAGGAGTACCCATGTTGCATAATTCTGATGGAGCTTGCTACACGAAAAATGATAAATGCATGAAAAACGCGATTGTAATCACATTTGTCATGTATTTCTCATTTTTCGTGTAATAGGGTTCACAGAAAGTACTCAACATGGGTACTATTTGGATGTGGAATTAAATTTTGCAACCAACGAGTACTCCCACTCGAAATTTGAGTAAAACCTTAGGGAGATAAGTTGAAAATACGAGTTGAAAAAGTAGTTTTATTATTTTATTATTTTTTAATATTTTTACTTCTTGACTCCAAAAATGGTGAATCGTCCCCCATGGTTGACATCATCATCTTGAATCCTTTTAGTTCTTATAAAGTGTATTTTGGATGTACATTTTTCTTAGGAGGCCCATTTTAGACCTCAAAATTCCCCGAATGACGAGAGACATAGTGGAGCAACCAAAAACTTGTTCAAATCTAACAAGGGTTAAATGATTTGATCAGATTTATAAGACTGATACCAGTGCCTTGTGGAGTCAACTATCTTGCTAAGAAGTTTAGGACCAAGTATATGATGGACAACTGCTGCTAAGGAAAATGTTATTATGAGATGAGATGCAAAATGAATTAACAAAGGGAAGAGTGAATACTCTCTGATGTAAGATCATTTATGTTTCAAGACCTTAGTATTGATTTTCCTTAGGACAAGAGCACTTAATGAAGACACAAGACTAATGCAAATAGGATACCAAGATGCCAAAGATGTAATTGTTCAAGTAAATAATGCCTCTTAAAGAAAGATGCCAAAATGACCATAAATCAATGATATTAATGTCAAGAGACTTGGAGAATTAAATTACTTATCCAATCTATACTCAATGACACTTCTTCAAGATCAACACTCTCCTTGGTAATTTTTCAACATAATGCCAGATTACGTAGATGCTCAAAATACTCGATTTTAAGAACTAAAAGATATATAATTTTTGACAAGTCCATGGTAGAGTATTCAATAGAAATGTTGATCACAATTACTTGAGAATTTTCAAAACTAATTATTCAAGAAATATTCAACAGTTCAAGTAAATAAATCCGAGCATAGAGTTAATTTCCTTCTTAGATAGTGAGCGATCTCAATGATTATTAAGCATTAAAACCAATGATCAGAAGACTTAGCTAAATCATGCAAATAATGAAAGCCTAAGAATTTAAATTTCAATGATTTAATATTCAGGACAACAATGAAATTTAGATGCTAATAAATGCTAAACACCTCTTCAAGTATTTCTGGAAATTCTTAATTTTTCTAATGTTTCATATCCAGAAAAATATATCTCTTCTCCTATAGTCAAACTTAGAGAAATTTAAAAAATTATATGTTGCCTTGACTATAGAAATATTTAAATTTTCTACCTCAATTGTTTTTAAAGATACATGCCCCAAAACCCTGATCACATAAACTCAAGAAAGAACTTAGATTAAAATTTTGTGTCACACTTGAAATTCTTTTAAATTTTAATTATGATAATGGTTAAAAAGTAAAAATTTGATTTTTTAAAAGGACCAACACATAAAAAAAATGTGGTAAATGTTTACGAAGAAATCAATTTTAATTTTCTAAAGGGCCAAAGGGCACTTTAAAAAATTAAATCAAGATCTTGACTCGTTGATAGACTAAGTTGACGTGAAGAGGTGATAGAGGTATGTAGGTAAAGGGGTGCTCAACAGCGAGGAGGGAGAGCAAGGATTGCAGGACAAAGGAGCTACGAACAATGAGAAGATGAGAAATAGAGATGTAGGAGATAGGCGGAGGCAGCTCATGCAGGGATGAGGCATGCGTAATTGAAGAAGAGAAGATGAGGGTGAGGGATGCACTGAGAGGAAAGGGAAAGAGTGGGAGGCTGCCAAAATGCTGGTTGAGGGAGGAGCTAGGGCAACAAGGCTAAGGAGTGATGGGTTAAGGAGAAGCAATGAATAGAGGCAAGAGATGAGTGCAGAGAAGAAAGGAAGGGAAGAGTTGCGAGTTAAGGGAGAAAAGGATGAATTAAAACATATTAAAAATGAAAGGGATCTGCGAGAAGAGAGAAAGGAGGGCAGGGCTAAGGGTTGTGTGAGGGAAAACACAAAGAAGAGACAAGAGGAATAAGGGACAACGCATCAAGATTAAGGTTATGCAGGGAACAAAGGAGATGAGGAAGTTGAAGTTGCTGGCAGGGCCGCAAGGTTAGGAAATAACATAGAAAAAGAATCCTAAGGATGCCAAGGGTTGTCCTAAAAAGAAAATTTTAAATTTCATTTTAAAAAATTGCCCAAAAATCAGTTTTCTCCTCAAAATTTACTATGAAAATCATAGATTCTCAAACGAATGATTTCGTAGTATTTTATCCCTACAAACAAAAATTTGAGGCTAGATCTTGCCCTCCGGGGCCTAGATCTGCCTCAAAACCCCAAATTTTCCCTTACAATCTTTAGATTTGAATTTGCACAACAAAAATAAAACCCCAAATCCCACACATATACAAAAAATTAAATTGAAAACCCAAATCCCAAAGTTAGGAAATAAAAAGTTTATGTTACAAAACTACAGATCTTTACAAATAATTTACAAATCTATCAGATCTTAAGAGTATGATTTCGACTCCACTCCAGATCTATAGATCTAAGGCTCTTTCTAGCCAGATCTAGCTATTTAGCAAAATTTTTAAGAGATAAGTAAAATTTTTAATTTAAGTACTAGCCCAAAAAATCTGTGCAAGAAGAAGTTCGTGAGATAATCCTAGGATTTTAATTAGGAAGGCTCTCCAAATCTTATGTCTCGAGAGTCGACTGGTCCAACCGAGCTTCCCCAAACGCTCAATTTCTTAATTACAAATACTTTCTGGAAACACTAAATCAAATTGTCAGATCGATAGAGATATAAAATAACAATATAATGTTCAAGAATTAGAGATACCTGCTAATTCAATCGAATTAAAATTTCTACCTTGGATCCAATAAACCAAGTAAGATCCATGTGCACTAGATTATTCCACGACAGTTATCAATGGACAATTTATAAATAATATTCAGAAAAAACATTAAAAACAATATTACCATACTGGAGAGGAACACTGCCATCAATAAAACCCCAAAGACTTTGCGTTTATTATTCCATAAATATTACAAGAGAGCTTCGAGAGCTAGTACACGATCTAAAAGATCAAAGCCTTTGAATAACAACTGACCTCTAATTTATAGATTAATTCTCCAATAGCTAGTTGGCTTGATCCCCGTCAAAGTAATCTCAACCATTAAAAAAAATTTAACTATCTTTTAATCTCCTTCGTCAAAATTATTTTGTTTTTGAGGATGTTCGAATTTTTCATTTAACTGAATTTTAATCAACTCAAAATTAGTTATTTTGAATTGATTGCCTCAAAAAATTGACTTTGAATTAACTACCAAGGCCTAAGAGTCCAAAATCTTTTGAAATTTTGAATATTTCCTTGGTCAGGGACCTCCAAAAATTAATTTCTCTAAGACCCACAAATTTATAACTTGGAGGATTAATTTTTCCTAGGACATAAAATTAATTAAATTTTTGGCTTAGGATTTTAATTAATTTTTGCCAGAAAATTTAATTAATTGACTCATGAGGGGATTAATAATTTTCTGACTCTCCGATATTTTAGCCATGGTGTCTAACTATGAGGTACCATGCACTAAATATTTTTTATATCAAGATATTGCATTTTAATACATGAAGGGGAAAAACCTGTTCTTTATAGGCCCTCATTATTTTATCCAACTCAAATATGATTTAGCAGACCCAGTGATTCATAATAAAATAATTTATTCAATTAGCTAAAATTATTCCCAAATCATTTTACAAAAGATTCGATTAGAAGACTAAGACTTACCTAATATCTTGACAGCAAAATCCACCCTAGCTTTAGGGTGAGGTTGGAGGGAAAAAACTTTGCCGATCATCTGCATTTAGAAACACACATGAATCGACGAGACAAAAGACCTCCTAAGATAGAAATCGTTGCCAAAAAAGTAGGATTACCTAGGTTGTTACATACATAGATGGTCTTACTAGGATCATTTACATTAAAAACTTGTAGAGTGGGTTTACAACTTTAAACAATGATGGTTGAAGATGATGATGAAATCTGGATGATCTCACTATTCGATCATGATGGAATCTTCTTGCAAAAATGTATACTGCTATAGGGTAGTTGATGCGGATTGGTCAACAAGCGCCAAATAATAAAATAATATGCAATAATAACATTCCTTGGTGACAAGCCCACCAAGATAGCTTAATAACATAATAATAAGCCTCTCAAAAGGGTCGAATGATAAATAAAGTGAGTCGTTGGGCCCTTGAGGAGGCCTAATGAAGTCCATAATGTGCCATGATGTGAGAATGGACCTCAAACATATTGGACAAGGGGTTTGCCCCTTGTTTCCAAGCAAATCCCTATTGCACACCCAAGTGGTTGTGAGGGGCACAAGGACATCCTCATGGGTCTCCAAGTGGATCGAAAATGCCTATAAACTATCTATAAGGGCTAGGATGATGTCATAAGCCCTCTGTGGTGCTTATATGGACCCCAAATCATCTGCCAAGTGTATGATAGAAGTGTGGAGCTGGCTAGGCATGGTGGACCAAGTGCACCATCCTCATCCAAAAGGTGGAACACAAGCAATCAACGAGTGGTGTTGGTGACAATGGAGTACTCTTTGCTATGGTGGAGGCCCATGGCTCTCAATGCTCACCCTGCAAGTACCAATGTGGCCCTCTGGAAGACTAAGACCCCCTATAGGGAGAACAAGCCCTAAATGGAGATGCGCTTTCAATCCTGCATAAGATCTAATGCGTCCCCTTTACCTACAATACAACAAATCATTATAATAATCAAGTAAAATAGCTTACAAGTAGCATGCCCTTCCATAGTGGGCTTTGACATGTACAATGGAGCACTTCATGGTAGCATGCCTTTCCATAGTGGGCTTTGGCATGTACAATTGTCTCCAAACTCAATAGGGCGTTAATCAAGGACCTTATTAAGCGGTTTCCACCTTTAAAGGGGGTGACATGTCCATGGTACATTCCTTAAGTGGTAGGTGGAAAAAGATATAGTAATGGAATGAAGTGAGGATCAAGGGGAATCATCTAGAGTCCAAACCACATGTCAAGGGTAGCTATAACAAGGAAAGCCCACACCTGAGTAGATGAGTGTAGGAAGGAGAACATCATGGTACATGAGTTACCCCGACCTTTGTTTTTCCACCCTTCTTCATATGCCTTTTCCCTTTGATTGATTTTTCTTCATAACTACTTGGGACTCCAAGGGATGAGAGCATGATGTGTAATATATAGTAGTGGATACCCCCTTAAGGTGGGGCAGTTTATCGCCCACCCGGGGTTGGGATAGTCATGGGTTCCTTAATGATGGATGAGGTTCATCTATGGCCCATAGGAATTAAGGTAATGGCCATGGATAATGGGTAGAGCTCTCGATTGGCTTTTGCCCACGCGCTAAATTTGTATGTCCCGACCATCTTTTGCATTTGTGGTACATTTCCTGTTGAGAGTGGCCAAATTATGCTTTTTCTTTTCTTTTTAGTTGCATCAACCTCCAGGGTATCATTCCAGGCCTGACCCAAGGCCCGACCCAAGGTGTGGACAAGGGGAGGGGGAGGCTAACCTTATGTGGACCTAATGGACCCATGTGGACCCAGATGAGAAAAGAGATGAATGGGGCCAAAATAAGTGGAAAGGAGTGAAGGATATGGTGTCGGGAAGCGAGACCATGTAACCAAAATTGGGATTTCCCACGTAGTGCCAACCCTAAAGCTAATGGCCAATAAAGGAGATCTGATGGGACTAGGGCACAAGGCTAACAACAAAATCAGGGAATGGAGACAAGAGTACAGACCTAGTTTACCCTTTCCGTTGAATCCTCCCACCAATCCATGCCCAAAAGTGCCCATGACAAGTAAGGAAAATTACTTAACTATGCCAAAGAAAAGCCATACCTTCGAGGTCGAGAGGCCCAACTTCAAACATACAATCATAACAAGTGGGCGAGGACCACTTGGCTGGCTTAGGTGGAAAAGATAATGGCACATCAAGCTATCTGGTGGCTACAATGGGATTTTGGCTATCGCCTGAGGACCATCTAGGAAAAAAAATTCTCCTATATACACTACCCATAGGTGGCGAGTTAACATATGGCTTCAACTGGGACATGAGATCTTGGAGAGGTGCATGAAGCTACTCGAATGGGAGGTCATAAGAACACCAACAATATCCTAGCACTGCAGACTTGTCACCTGCACATATCAAAGACCAAGCACACAGAGCAGCATGTTTTTGTGGTGTCTTATGATCACCCATGCCTAGTATTAGATCATAAAACCAACAAGAAAATAAAATTTTATTCTAAATGCAATTTTAATCTAAATTTAGCTAGTCTAGCATGATAATATCATATGGTGTTAGTTCTAATGCGAAAGATAAATATGCAATGCATCCTACTCTAACATGCATGATTACATTGTTCACATGTTAAGTGTAATCATAGACCCAATGCAACCAAGACATCACCAGATCAATATAAAAATATTTTTCCCAATTATTACTTATGCAACCAATCCAAAAACAAGGATAGGAAAAATCAAATGGAGGGTCACCAAGGCGGAAGGTGGGAAAATAGAATGCCCACACATGGATGATCACGAGAGAAGAGGGGATAAAGAGCTGTAATCTATTCCACGAGATCCTCTCTTCTAACCAAAAGATAGAGATGTCAACAATTAGGCTCATAAAATTTTGATGGATTGAAACTTTAGGCATATCACCTCCATCATGGTCCTTATCATTTATGTCATGCTTCATGGCCATCATAAGGTTATCATTAGTAAGAAGGGGAGACTGATGAGATGGAGAGACACAACAAGCAGGTTTCCCAAGATGATCACACTTAGGAGAGACAAAGGGTTCCTCATTATTAGTGATAGTGTCAGAAGGGTTGAGGAAAAGGTCCACATGGGACTCAGCTACAACCCCAGAATTGTGAGGAAAGACAAGGACCCTACTAATATCATTTTCATTGGTGTGATAGATAGGGTTCTTATCGAAACGATTTTCACAAACCTCCCATTTTCCTTCTTTAATATGTAGGTAATAATTGATATCAATGTTTTAAGGGGCTATGGGATCACCTTCTCCAAGGTTTTCAAAGGGTATATCATCAGAGATAGTATCCTTGGAAAAGGTAGGGTTAACCTCAACTTCCTTTTCTACAGACTCACCCTCCCCATCACCTATTGTTTTGGAATTATCATCATGCCTATTGTCGTCATGCAGACCCAGTGAGGACCCTCTTTATTGCTCATCATCTAGATTCCCAAGGCCATGATGATTCTCAATGAAGACTTCCTCTTGAATGTTTGATGCGGGGCATGCTTAAAAATGTCTAAGAAAGCCTTCAAAGAACTCCTTAATAGATGAGATGCTCCTAGGTTCGCGATTATGTAACCATGAGTTATGACCATGGACAGAGTTCATGAACAATAGCAATAAGGACATCCTGGTGGACCACTTTCTCCTTTGAAGTATGCGCAGTAAATATTTCTACATGATAAATTGTGGAGAGTGGGTCAACATCAAACACGGGGACCCCACGACCCATCCTTCCTGTGACATGATTAGGGTGCCCAGGGATGCTAGTGATGTCCAAAGAAGGGAAGTCATCAAAGAAATACATCTTATCGATATATGCATGTAAATTATGTACGAGTCGCCATGGTTAATTTAAATATGCCTAGGGAAATGATTGCTTCATCCTACAAGCATTGAATTTAAAGTTCAATGAATAACTAGGGCTTTGTTCTTCCAATAGAGTCGCCAAAATGATTGTCAATGATGGCATAAAGAAAATAAGACACACGTCTCGTATCCATGACAATGATGCCAAAATGTTACCACTCAAACTAGCAGGGGTCCTAGGAGGGGATCCTATAGAGAAACTACTAGGTCGAGGGAAACAATGAAGTGATAGCCCACTGTCACCTCGGTTAAGGATCCCTACGCTTTATTGACTTTCACCAATGGGAGGAGACTCGATATAGGAGGAATCACTAGATAAATAGATCAA
>APFE030787870.1:0-15848 GCA_000404065.3 Pinus taeda
ATGAGTTGCAGGATGCTATTTATGGATGATTGGTCATGTTGGTAAAAATAGATGGACCTCTATTTTTAGACATATGGGCGGAGTCTATTTGTAGACTGCCAGTCAAAAAATAGAACAGTCGAATATTATTAGCTCTTAATAATATTGGACTATAAACATTATCTTATCCTCTTGCAGCACTTCAGTTCGAGCTACGTATGTGGCACATGCAACTGCCAAAAGGAAATACGCTTTTCCTATGGGTTAGTTGAGCTATTGCATGATGGACTTCAGTTAGAACTCAAGTGATTGAGTTTGGTGGAGTTGATTGAGGAGTTGATGGAGTTGTGTTCAGTTTGACTTATTTGAACTAGTTGTATTTAGTCTAACTGACAAATACACTAGTGATGAGTGGTGTGAATTAATTATTAATTAATTCACTAATTATTAACTCATAAATCAACTAAAAGAATACATCAGTTAACTCAGTGCATGGACAGTTAGTGGAGACAAGTGTTAGAGGTGAGTGAAAGGGCAAGATAGCTGTCAGTTGTGACTATAGTTGTGCATGTGATTTGCAAAATCAATGGATTGAGTATTTCCAATGAGGATTGCATGGCATAGGCAAAGCGAATATGAATTTGGAGTTGATTCTCATTCTATTATCATGCAAGATTGCGCAGTGGAGGCAGGCAAGCAGCGGAGGAGATTTGAACCTATGATTGATTCAGATCTGAGCTAGTTTGTGTGTAACAGGTGGAGATAGTACTGATTACTTGCGAGGAGTATTGTACTATGTATTGTTACATGTTCTCAATCAATATAATATACAGATAGTTGGGGGTTTTCAACAGTATGCTTTCCCCGTGATATACTATGTTGAGATGTGTGATTGATGCTTCAATGTGCGCATGTGATTGTTTCTTAATTCCGCAAAATTGATGATCAACGTAGAGGAGGTTATGTATTATGCATGCATTCTGCAAATAGTGTATAATCAGGATAATCTCTGTGAATAAGTGTCATATTTATACATGGTATTAGAGTTGGTTGATTTGTAGAAAAAGTTCTATAGGATATCAAAGCGAAGTTGATCATCGGGATCTATTATTCAGAAAGTGTTTACATTTTATTTCTTCAGGCAGAGTCTGTAATCGGGCTAGGTAGCCTCTGAATTCATCCTTCTTTTGGAAGGTGAGATATCCAGTGAATGCCCATACAGTCGATCTCTATACAAGAAATACTTTGTTCTCACAAATTTTAGATCAAAAGCGGTTGAGTTTTGAGTTGGTGGAATTCGAATTTGCATTAGTGTTTCCTTGGTGTCAAAGTTAAGATGTCTTTCAATGGATTGCGATTGGAGTATGCCCTTGAGGGCATCTCAAACTATATTGCATGGAAGGATAGAATGGAGGTGGTGTTAGATGATAATGGGTTGAAGGAGTTCATAGATGCGGATTTCCCAAAACCTACTGATGCTGCTCAAGTCGGGGATTGGCAAAAGAAGACAACAAAGTGTAGAAGGATTTTGTTGGAGGGCGTGAAGGATCACATTGTGTCCAACCTCCACGGAAAGGCTTCTCCATACTTGATGTGGAAAGAATTGACATATCTATTCCAAATCAAGAGCGACCAAAGGAAGTTGGCGCTCAAGGATAAACTCAAAAACATAAAGTGTGAGAAAGGAAACAATATGCCCAAGTATCTCACGAAGTTCACCCAATGCCGGGATGAGCTGGGAAGTGTGGGGGTGATTGTCGATGATGAGGACTTGGTGAGCTTGGCTCTCCTTGGTCTTCCAAAGAATTGGCATTCCTATCAGGACTCGATCGATGGTCAGGAGAAATTGCCAGGATGGGAGAGACTTTGGTCGGATCTTGTGCAAGAGGAGATCAGACGGAATACCAGGGACGAATCTTCATCAAAGGTATATGATGAAGAAAATTGCGCTTTGGCTGCCAAAGCAAAGAAGGGGAAGAACAAGAAAGCTTCTCATTCTGGTGCGAAAGGCAAGAAGCAGGACATGTACAAGGTGAAGTGCTTTCACTGTCACTAGCACGTATAATATGCCACAAATTGTCCGCAGAAGAAGAAAAATAAGCATGTTGCTGGATCTGCAGCGGGAGAGGCCTTAGCCTAACAGTTTGAGCTGGATTTTTCACTGATCGCATGCTTGGTATCAAGTGTGATGGGATCAGTATGGTTCATGGATATTGGTGCGTCTTTTCACATGACAGGAGATCGAGATTTGTTTTCTGATTTGAATGAGAAAGATCTTGGAGTGCACATCGAGATGGGTGATGATGGTAGATACAATGCGACCGGTATCGGCACCATTTCCTTTGAGAGGGAGTCTAGTAAACCCTTCGTATTGAAGGAAGTGATGCATGTTCCAGGATTGAAGAAGAATCTTATCTCTGTGGTGATGTTAGAAGACAAGGGATATGATGTTGTTTTCAGCGAGGGAAAGGCTTTCCTGCGCAGTAAGACAACTGGAAAAACTTGGAAGATAGGGGTTCGAGTCAAGAACCTTTATCAGTTGCATGTAGATGGCTACACAACAAGGGCATGCAAGGCAAAAGGAGTGGTGAGCCAGGATGATGGCGAGCTGTGGCACCGAAGATTGGGCCACCTTCACCATGGAGCCTTGAAGATGCTGCAAAAGATTTCTATTGGGCTTCCTAAAGGCACTCTTGCGCAGTCAGATCAGTTTAAGGGGCGTACTTTGGGAAAATTTGTGAAATCCACCTTTCACGAGAAGGATAGTCATGCCACGACGATCCTTGAGAGAATTCATACAGACGTGTGTGGACCTTTCTTAGTAGCTTCGACAGCAAAGCATAGGTACTATCTGATCTTTGTTGATGATTTCTCTCGAAAGTGCTGGATCTTCTTCATGCAGAAGAAGAGCGAGACATACTCAAAGTTCTGTGAGTTCAAAGCACTGGTCAAGAAGGAATCGGGGAAGAAGGTGAAGGCTTTTAGGAGCGACAATGGTGGTGAATTCATCTCTAGCGAGTTCAAGGACTTCTGCAGCACAGAAGGTATTCGAAGAGAGCTCATAGCTCCCCATAACCCACAACAGAACGGGGTTGCTGAGCGGAAGAACAGAATGATCGTGGGTGCTGCACGGGCGATGTTGCATGATCAGGGCTTACCCCTTCATTTGTGGGCGGAGGCATGAAATACTACAGTATATGTGCAGAACCGTTTTCCTCACAGGATACTTGGCATGATTACACCCGAGGAGGTTTATTCTGGTAAGAGGCCCGATATTTCCCATTTGAGGATTTTTGGTTCTCCTATTTACATGCATGTCACGAAGGATGCCAGGAAGAAGCTGGAGTAGACCGTAGAGGTTGGGATATTTGTGGGGTACACTGATACGCCCCACAACTATCGTGTGTATTTTCCATATAGTTGCAAGACTGTTGTGCGATGGGATATAAAATTTCAGGAGGAGAAAGCCATGAAGTGTTCACTTGAGAGGGAGCCACACTTGCATGTAGATGAGGAGCTATTAGTTCCCAAGGATGAGCTTCAGGACGTGGATTAGCCACAAGATGAATTTCATGGAGTGGAAGAGACCACTCATGCAGCGCCAACCATTAGAGGGCGAAAGCGCACTACAGAAGCTGAGCGACTGGCTCAAGATGCAGAGAAGGTTGTAGGACCACCTACAAGACAATGCAGATAGAGACAGTCACCTGATCGGTACACTAGATAGATGGCTCTTGTGAGAAAATGTGTCGTGACTGAGCCATCCTCTTTCGAGGAAGCTGTGGAGGATCCCGCATGGGTAGATGCCATGGTGGAAGAGTATGATTCGATTGTCAGAAACAGTGCATGGGAGATTGTCCCAAGACGGGAGAGGAAATCAGTGGTGGGTTCGAGATGGATCTACAAAGTGATGCAGATGGGGTGGCACATCCATCAGATGGATGTGAAGACTGCATTCCTTCCTAGTCGTTGGAGGAAGGAGGATGCTACTTCAGCGGAGGTAGTGGATGCCACTGTTTATCGACAGTTGGTGGAGTCGCATGTGTGCAGTCTCAACAGAGGCACATCGGGATATGGATCTTGGTATAGACAGGAGGATGAGGTGAAGCTATGTGGCTTCACAGATGCAGATTAGGCAGGGAGCCCAACGGTCAACATCAGGTACCATCATATCAGAGATTGTGTGCAGTGGAGAATCATGTTACTTTCATATATTCCCACGGAGGATCAGGATGCTGATAACTTGATGAAGGCACTCACCAGGAGAAAATTCGAATACCACAGAGACATGATAGGGGTTGCAGATAATCCATATCTTGTTGAGAGGGAGTGTTGAAAATGCAACAAGATGATGGAGCTTAGTGAAAAGAAGACGCCTTCACTAAGTGGTCCCGCAGGCTATTTTTGGCACAAAGTCTATTTTTAGACATATGGATCATGGTCTATGAGTTGCAGGATGCTATTTATGGATGATTGGTCATGTTGGTAAAATTAGATGGACCTCTATTTTTAGACATATGGGCGGAGTCTATTTTTAGACTGCCAGTCTAAAAATAGAACAGTCGAATATTATTAGCTCTTAATAATATCTGGACTATAAACATTATCTTATCTTCTTGCAGCACTTCAGTTCAAGCTACAGATGTGGCACATGCAACTACCAGAAGGAAATACACTTTTCTTATGGGTGACTTGAGCTATTGCATGAAGGACTTTAGTTAGAACTTCAGTGATTGAGTTATGTGGAGTTGAATGAGGAGTTGATGGAGTTGTGTTTAGTTTGACTTAGTTGAACTAGTTGTAGTTAGTCTAACTGAAAAATAGACTAATGATGAGTGGTGTGAATTAATTATTAATTAATTCACTAATTATTAACTCATAAATAAACTAAAGAATACATCAGTTAACTTAGTGCATGGATAGTTCAGTGGAGACTAGTGTTAGAGGTGAGTGAAAGGGCAAGACAACTATCAGTTGTGACTATAGTTGTGCATGTGATTTGCACAATCAATGGATTGAGTATTGCCAATGAAGATTGTGTGGCATAGGCAAAGGGAATACGAATTTGGAGCTGATTCTCATTCTATTCTCATGCATGATTGCACAGTGGTGGCAGGCAAGCAGCGGAGGAGATTTGAACCCGTGATTGATTCAGATCTGAACTAGTTTGTGTGTAACAGGTGGAGATAGTACTGAGTACTTGCGAGGAGTATTGTACTATGTATTGTTACATGTTCTCAATCAATATAATTTACAGATAGTTTGGGTTTTTCAGTGGTATGCTTTCCCCGTGATATACTGTGTTGATATGTGTGATTGATGCTTCAATGTGCGCATGCGATTGTTTCTTAAATCCGAAAAATTGATGATCAACATAGAGGAGGTTATGTATTATGTATGCATTCCCGAAATAGTGTATAATCAGGATAATCTCTGTGAATAAGTGTCATATTATTCAAAATTTCTACAAAAGCATAGTTATCTACTAAAGTTATTTCTTCTTTGTTTAGTTTAACAAGTATTTGAATGATTGTTTAGTCTTGTTTCCATTAGTTGAAGAAGTAGATGAATGATAAATTAGTGAGAGAGAATACTTCAGAAAATCTTGTGATGGTGGCCTCTTCCTCATCCCCCTCATGGGATCATGGTTTGAGGGCCCCACTTTCACTGCCCCAAAAACATATTTATCTTTTGATCATGGCATAACTTAGGGTTCATTGTTGAATAGATCATTGTTTATGATTTATTGGAAGAACCTGTAGTTTTCATTTTGTTTCTTGAGTTTGTTGTAGTTTAAGAAGATATTTCACTTCATAGATTTAGTCATTATCCATCAATAAATCGATTTTCTCAAATTCAACTCATATTTTCCCTATTTATACGAGGTTAAGCATAAATGAAGAGAAGAACATGTTTTATTGTAGGGATTGTTGATCTACAGGGATGAACTCATCCCACCAACCTCATCTAAGTCTTCTCCACCTTCTGCCAAGGCCTACTAACCCCTACTCAAAATTTCTGTTTTGTAGCCACCGTGGACAACCACCTTGGGCAAACCCAACCATCCTGAAGTGTTGGGATGAGCCTTGGGTAATTTTCACCTTCCCTACACCCAATTTCACCATCATACATCTTTCCTACCTTGTTATGGCCTTCAAATAACTTCTTGTAGAAAACTAGGACATCCTGTACTAAACTAGGACATCTTGTAGTAAACTAGGACGTCCTGTAGTAATTCCTGTAGCAGTTGCAGGATCTCCTATAACATCCTATTTAAACATGTTTTGAGTAGAAATGATAGTCTAAGCATAGGGTAGGTTCTCCACTTGACATCCATGCCTCTTAGTGCCATTTTATACCAACTCTTCCATGCCTTTCTCCCCTGCAAAGATGAGATTGTTTAACTTAGTATTTACATTTCTAAAAAAAAATCGAAAGACTCTTTTTTGTTTTTCCATTTCAACATGAGATAGCTAGTGCATGCATACATCAATCATAGAGTGATAGGATAATTTCCCATGTCCACTTCGTCCAAATATCCATATGATAGAATGCAAGGTTAGATTAGTTCTTTTCTGCAAGTAAGGTGTGTCATTTCTTAGCTAGATTATTTCATGGCATTTATAACACTTTTCATTCAACACTTTCATTTTCTACATAGGTAAGAATTTACTTTCTTGCATTAAATATTAGTTGTACATTCATTGTGAGTAGTGAGACACCTTCTAGTGAATAGAATATTGGTTTCAAAACCCTATTGTTCTATCACCCCAGTTGAAAAGTGACAGGAGAAGGCTGCTGCATCTACTTGGTATATAGCATCGTCACCTCCAAGTTTGTATGAAACCCTGGGTTGATAAAGTAAAGTTGGTAGCCCTAGGAGTTGCAACATCCTTGCTGCCATACTGAGGCTCATCAGAGGTCTGATGTTGTGTGCTGTCAGGTTGCAATTTCGAATCATGTGGAGGTAGTTCGACCTCATAACAAAATTTTTACACGGCCAACAGGATGCCACATGGCAGCGAGAGATAGGCCCATGTGGAATCTCCTGATTAGTTCACCCAATCACACTTGAACCAATAAAAAACCACCAAATGAAGCCCGAGAAATTTTGATTAATCAACGGAGGACACTTGGAAAGACACCACTGGCCCAACATGCACAGTCAACCTATCTAGTCACCTTCCTAGTTAGCATATGGACTGCTGACTTGCCATACCTATAACTTAACTTTTAAAATTTTAGCTATTTGGCAATTTGATCAGAACACGATATTGGGAGCATACAATATCATTTTTGAGTGAAACAAATTGTGTTGGGTTCAAATTGCCGAGATATATCCATTCATATTGGTTTCGAGCATTTTTTAGCACTTTGAATTTTGAGCACTAAACTAATCCCTTGGATCACTGAGATTGACCTTTGTGAACTTGCATAAGATACACTAGCATCCCCTTGTATACAAAGCCAACCTAGTTATAAAAGTGACCCTCCTGAAGTCTTTGAAGGATGAAAATCTATTGTCCAGAAACGCTGTAAGGGGAGGTTGACCTAGCGAGGTGCACAATCATTGCCAAAGTTTCTTGTTCAACTAAATCCAAAATGATCTCAATCTGGACACATCCCTAGTCAATAACATTGGGTTGGAAATGAACCCCCTCCCATGCTTGTAGATCCACCCTTCCATGAGGAAGCGACATCGGTAATACCTCTCCAAGATGTGACAACCCTATAACAAAGGTAAACATCCACTGAAACAATGAATGTCAAATTTCTACCCCAGATATTGAAAACCTCTCGATCCGTATCCCATCTTTGTATCACAAAATGCAGGAACTCATCTTGCGACCTAAGCAAGGGGTTCTAAACGAACTTTAGCAATCCCCATCTAGCTAGCGTCGCCAACAATCCCTATCTGAATAGGCTCCCAGTCATGGGCTCTCCATGTCATCCCCATCCTGCCAAAAAGGATGAAGAAAACCAAAAATTAGCCTCATAGGATTAAAAAGATATATTTATCTAAGCTCACACACTTGTCTTAATAACAAATGTGCGGCCGCGCATTTTTCTCTCTTACATATGTGCAATACCGCGCGATATTCAACCATACATATGCATAGTCAACACATCTGCTAGCCCTTTTGATGTAGGGACGTTGTCCCAATGACCGTGTGTCTGTTTCTCTCACAGACGCGTAAGCCGCATGACCCCACATTGTTTTCTCCACTACTGCGCAAATTGTGTGGTTGTATTCCCTTGATCCGTGGGGACTGCATGATTATTTCATAATCACTCACACTAGTCAAGTCATTTCCCTGAAAAATGACCATACAGTCCACCATGTACGACTTACCTACCCTCGCCTACCAAAATCATGAAGCTTAAGTAAAGTCCTCTTACCTGTCTTTCCCCGAGCGCTTCCCTAGTGCACAGGCTGACTACTATGACAAAAAACAACTCCTGGACCTAGCTCTACACTCTAATTCAGTGAGTACAAATAAGGTGGCATATGACCCACTTTTCCCTATATATCGTCCTCTTTGTCATATTCCAGAGCCATGTTCAGGAGCTCATGACCTCCATTTTCAAAACCGTCAGCAACATAAGGATAAGGATGACATCATCTCCATCATGGTACCCTTCATTCCATTTTGAACTAAGACTCATTTTTGGGTCCATCTCACGTTGGGAGTACCACATCAGATGCGCCTTCCCATGTTCTTCGATTCATGTTGTTTAGCAAATTACAATTTATATATGTTTTCATCAAGATCTTTTCACTTGGGTATTGGTTGTCAAATTTCTAGGTATCCCATCATTTTCCCATTCGAATCAGATCCCCAATGGCTGTTGACAATGACGGTATCATTCTCCATCTAGCATGATAGGCTTCCTACAAAGCTTTGGATATTCTGACATCATTTCTCTAAAATACACCATAGGATCCATCATCTCAACCACCTTTACCACCACCTTCCCTTGCACATGGTAAACGTCCATGTCGGTTGATAGCACCTTCCCATTCATGGATCACCACATTTTATAGCTCCCCACACACTATTGGGATCCATGACCATACACTCTAGCCTAATAGCCATTTCATTTGCATGTCTTGAAGCTCAACCTCATTCTCCTCTTCGTTACTTATTTCTTACCAACCCCACTCCCGGGCCACCTCTTTTATTTTTTGGAAGATCAAGTCGAATGCATTCCCATGTTCTACATTTGGCCTATCATTCATCCATATGGCATAGCTCATTTGCGTCACTTCATCCACCTCATCGACCTCACATCGAGACCAACTAATGAGGCCCCCTCCCTTAGAAAAAGCCTTACTTACATCATCACATAGGTCACCATTTTTCTTGGGGCACCCGTCTCCATGTATGTATATCCCAAACCACCTTTACCTTTTTCTGGTAAGTGCACACATATTTTTTAGGAAAAGGGTTCCCACGCATGTTTTCATGTCTGACGAAAGTCCCTAGTCACCCCTGGCCGAGGCTCGCTGATCACCACACCATCCATTAATCATTCACCACGTTAGTCAGAGCATGCTTACACCTACCCTGGATGTCCTACCGACTCGAGGGATAGTCCCCCCAGAAGAATTGTTTTGATTTCCACCACTCACATTACAACTCCAACCTCAGGAATTTTCCCGTATCCATTCATACTTTCAACTTTCATTATCATGCCTTGTTGACCCACTGTATTAAAGTCATCTTTATCCTACACCTTGATTCCCCAAATTAGTAGTTTGGGTGGTGGGCGCTTCTTTCCTGTCGACCTCAACACCCAGCGTCCAGGATAAAAGCAGTATCTTGGATGCTCCCTCCCTTAAGGGAAATCCTCTGGTGGCACAATGGGAATCACTATCGTCCATTGATGTCATTGATATCCCTGACATTCAACACCAACATAAGTTTTTCATGTCAAGGTAGTATCGTATGTTGTGATTGTTGCAGTTCTCTCATTTAGTTGATGACCCATGCATTTCTTAGCACCTCATTCAAAAATGATTACATTTTAATGCATGGGAGGTACCCAGAGTCGAAGACCCATGCATCCATGAGCACCTCATTCAGTAGTGCTTCAATTTTGATGCATGGGGGAACCTAATTTAGTCTTTCAGAAGCACCCTTGAGGGCATAAGCAATTATCATTATCATCCATCAACATGTTAGCCACCACAACGTTGACTAGACATGAATATTTCCTATATGATTGTAATACTTAGTCACTAGCCACCATAACGAGCATGGGAGATGCCCACCTCGTATAGACAATTTTTTATCAACATTCCTTTAGAGCATGGTTATCTTTTATTCTCAATCAAGGTTTTTCCCTACTCATCTATGCAACAAGTTATTTTACCTCTCAAGTAGTTTATCATACTCTCAGTCAGAAGGGAAAAACATGATGTATTTCAATTATAGGTTTTCTCCTAACCTCGTACATTTGGGGGCAACTGTTAACACGGAAAAATTGTACACACATTTTTACAATCCAGATGACGCCTAAAGTTGCCTGGAATTATGTACAGGTGAAGACTTTCCAACTAAGAACATCATGAAATACAAAAATCTAAACTTCTCCAAAGGTTTCAATTATAAAATTTACCCCTGCGGCCCATCCAAAGGCACAAATTTTCCTTCGATTGCTGCGCCGTCAAACTAAAGTCTGAGTAAATAGTCTGGTACCACTTCACACATTTGAAAGATGGGATTCGCTGACATGTAACAAGTCAAGGACAATCGATTTCAAGTTGAACTAGAGATATGCAACCCCAAAGGGATCCTCTATTTCTACTCATAAGTCATTTTCTCATTAATATACCAAGAGAGGGAAGATGAATTCAAAATTATATATAAACATGCCATTGGAGAACAAAAGACAAGAAGAAGTAGAGCATTGTTATGCTGACAAAATTTCTCCTCAGCAATCTAACATTCTAGTGGAAGAGGATTTCACCATTGGGAGAGTCTTCATACTTCTTTGAGAGTGAGAAGAAGCTTGTAAAGATATTAAGGAAAGGAAACTCCTTGTTGAGGAATTTTGACCACCATTTCTTAAAGAATTTTTTTCCAAGGAAAAATCGTAATCTTTCATTATATAGTGAAAAATTACATGTAGTAAATGCAGTTCAGCATATGCTAAATCTTCGTGACTTTTTTTAAAAGTCTATGATCTTTTCTGTACATGTCTGTGTCATATCCATATAATCATCACGCAGGATGATGCTATATCAAAATGTCAAAAAAACCACTTAAGGTGCATGTATAGTAGGCAAAATATATATACTTGCATCTCGTAGGATGTTGCTTATAAGTCGCTAGAGTTCTGTAAACAGATTATATACATTAGATAAAATAACCAATAAATCAATGGTTGTCTTCCCGAGGGTAGACTTGATCTATGTAGGGCCTGTGGAAGTATTGATAATGATTATTGCCCCTCTGTTCACTGATTATCCACTGTCCTGCTGGAAGGTGCGTGGCCTCCTTGGATAAACTGTCGGCACAGTGATTGTGTTCCCTGTAAATATGACGAACAATAATGGAGTTAAGTTGTGCTTTGAGGTGCATTACTTCATCCAATATATTTAAGAGTGTGTGTGCATGGCATCTAGATTTCAGATTGATCCAATTAATGATAATGTTTGAATCTCCAAATATATGTAACTCTCTGCAGTCATGATTTAATGAAAAATGCATAAGGTGTCTGATGGATATGAGTTCAACAAAATTGTTTGTGCCCCATGCCTAATCCCATATTCACTTTGTAATGATGATTTGCTGTTATTTTAAGAGAGAACCCCCCGCCACATCCATGCAGTTGAGCGGCTCCATCGAAGAAGGCCCATGGAATAGATTGATCAATTGGGTCCAGGTCGGCGGGTCTACGAGTGTGAGGAGGGGTGATGGCTGGAAATTCGTGGTAAGCAGCGGTAATTTTGGAGGCGACTGATTGCCAGCAAATCGACCCATTCTCAAATATCATCTTATTTCTCGCCAGCCAGATTGCCCAACTAATGATAAGGGGAAGGCACACACGATTTGATCTAGAGTGTGCCTGATACAATTCTCCCATGTTGTAGAGATGGTTTCGATTTCTCATTTACTTACTATATCGAGCTCCTCTGTTACTGTCTTCCATATCTTATTAGTGACTGTACATGTAAGGAAGAGATGTGTAGTCAATTCTAATTGATGTTTAAAGAGGATGCACCAGGTGGGGCCATGTACAGCTCTATGCATGAGTGCTTCCCCCGTGGGGATCTTGTTCGGGAGTAAACAACAAAAAAAGAGTTTTGCTCTGGGAGGGGATTTTAATTTCCAGATGTTCGCCCACCAGTTCTGCAAAATCTCCGGCTTTTTGTTCTCAATCAGGACCAGGTATCCTTCCTTTGGGGTATAAAACCCGTGATCTGCCTTATCCCACATAAGTTCGTCTGGTCCTTCTTTGATACGAATATGTGACTCACTTAATGCATTAGTGAAGTCCTTCCAGATTTGATGCCATTCCGGAGGCAGGTTTAGTTGTGCTGTTGTTTTCCATGATTGCGAAAATATGGTAGTATTCCCCTGATCTGCAATGTGGCCTATGACTTTAATGTTCTGCAGCTCCAGTATTTGGACGAGCTCGCATGGGAGATAACACCTCCTGCCCCCTCCTATCCAAGGATCCATACCAATTCGAGCCCTGGATCTGTCATTTATTCTCCAAGTTAAGTGACTCCAGATGAGAGGCAGAGAAGACAATAACGCTTTCCATACAGAAGATATACCTGTTCTGTTCCATCCAGGTAATCGGATCCAGTCCATGAGGTGTTGCGGCCAGATGTACTTGTGGTACGCGATAGTTGTCCAAAGATTTTTCTTTCTGAGCAAAGTCCATCCCAATTTTGCGGCCAGAGCATGCGCAAAATGAGTGAGGTTCTTCAAGCCCCATCCTCCCCACTTCTTTGGCAGTGAGATGCTATCCCAACTGATCCAAGAAAAAATTCTCTTGTCCCGTTTCCCGTTCTAGAGATATCTACAGCAAATTTGCCTGAGGCGAGTGAGGATGCCTCTGGGTATCCAGGCTAAGGCCATCCAGCAAACAGGAGTGGCTTCCAAAACTAATTTAATGAGAACTAAGCTCCCTGCTTTTGATAGGAAGCGATGGCTCCAGTGAGATATCCGATTTTCAAATTTTGTGATTAGCCAAATCCAATCCACAATCTTATGTCCCGTCGGTTTGATCCAGTAACCTAGATATTTGAACTCGTGTTCCAATGGACGAGGATTATATGGGAAATGCTATACTACTAGTTTGGATTCTTGTGCGGATGTAAAGACCTGGGAGATAGTTGATTTTGAGTGGTTTTCCATCATGCCAGATGCCTTGGAGAAAGAGGCAAGAATATTTTCAAAGGCAGTCGAGTCCCTTATGATTCCATCCAAAAATATGATAACATCATATACAAATAGGAGATGTGTTAAGAAACATTGTTCTGTGATCTTTAAACCTGTTAATCTGCCATTCTGTTTTTCATAATTGACGAGTCTGCTCAGTCCTTCCATAACAAGAAGGAAAAGAAGCAGGGAGAGAGGGCATCCCTGTTTGAGGCCCCTTTCAGCATGAAAAAAAGGGGTGGCGAAGCCATTAATGAGCAGAATGAAGGTGGGAGAGGTGATACATGCCATTATCCAGTTGGTGAAAGGTAGAGGAAAGCCTAGATGGATAAGAAACATTTCGATATAAGTCCAGTCCACCCGATCGAATGCCTTTGCTAGGTCTATCTTAAGAATGATGCCTTTCAGACGACGAGCTCGGATGGAGTGTATGGCTTCCTGTGCATAACCAATTGCTTCATGTATTTTTCGATCTTCTAGAAAAGCAAATTGTTCATGGAGGATGCACTAGGAAAGAATAGGTCTCATACGATTGGCAATGATCTTCAAAATAATCTTGTAGAGACAATTGCAGAGAGAAATGGGGCGGAATTCATCAAACGAGCCAGGGGAATCATTATTGGGTATGAGAGCTATAAAGGTGGTATTGATAGCATTGTACATCCATCCTATTGAGCAGCATTCCTCTATGACCTGGAGGAGGTCCTCCGCCATAAAGTCATAAAATGCCGTATAGAACACAATAGGCCACCCATCTGGTCCCGGGCTTTTATCCTTTTTGAACCACTTTAGTGTCCCTTCCAGTTCCTCCAGAGTAACTGGCGCATTTAGTTCATTTGCTACTTCTGCTCCTACATACTGGGGGAAGAGACCAGCCACATGAATAATGTCTTCCAGGTTGACATCTTGAGGTGCTCTGAAAAGGTTCCGAAAGTGTGATGTACCCAGTCTGGAAAGCTTTTGGAAATTTTCTACCGATTCATCGTTGGGAAGGGGCAGCTTCCAGATCGTGTTGGAGACCTTCCTTCCTTTTGCGAAATTCTGGAAGAATCTGGTATTGTCATCTCCTGCCTTCAACCAAACAGCCCTGCTCTTCAATCTCCATACCTCCTCTCTTTCCTTTAGAATCTTATCTTTCTGGATCTCTAGCTCTATCACTCTGTTTTTCCATTCTGCTGAGGAGAAACCAAGATTCCTGTCATCCAACAGAGTTTCCAGCTCTGATTCTATGTCCAGAATCTTTTGATCCTCTTTGACCTTCTTCTCTTTGGCCTAGGTCTTGGTAATTTGTTTAAGCTTCGAAAGATTGTGACAGAATCCTTCTGCATCCGTCCTATGATTTGATATAGGATGGGACACCTAGTAATCTTTGATTAGTTTAATATATTCCTCATCTTGTAACTAGATATGATTGAATTTCAAAGAAGCCCTTGGCTTTACTTCAGGTCCCAAAATTTCCAAATATATAAGGGAATGATCGGATTTCCCCCCTCCCCCTACCCTGTTGTGTGTGGAGCATGATTTTTGAGAGGTCTTTGTTTCAGCCGGATGTATACCCCAGGAAGTTTATACACCACTCCATGCGGGGGGGACTTGTCCCCCCCGCGGGGGTCTGGGGGGGCCGATCCCCCCCGGCTAGGGGGTCCGGGGGCCAGCGATCCCCCGGCGAGGGCTCGGGGGCAGCACCCCAGAAGCTAAAAACAGATGTAAATTTGCCTTGTAAAATTATAGTAATTTCTAGTCAATCTGGGTCGTTCATTAGGCGGATGATCCGACGGTAGAACTTATGTTTAGTTTAGGGATTTTTGCCCTAGAAGGAAACCCCTCTCTTTGTATGAGGGCATTGTATTTTGAGGCTGAGATAGATGTGTATTCTATATGTGTGAGCGAAAACAGAGAGGTGAGACTGTGAGAGAAAACAGAGGATATTATAGCGGATTTGCGGTACGTTGTGTCTCTTCATTTTGCTGGATAATAGAAAGGAAGGACTCGCTGTTCGGGGTGGATGTAGCCCAAACTGGGTGAACCACGTATATCTGTGTCTCTGTTGTTTTATGCGTTTTCTATGTTTATATTTTTACAATATTTTATGTGTTCCATTGCTCCGTAATATATAATTTTCTAACAACTGGTATCAGAGCTGAAGGTCTATTTGGTTGATAAACTCGTAGGAAAGAAGGGTTCCTTGTTCGAGTGGGAGCAATGGCGGAAGATGGTAAGTTTAGGGTCGAGAAATTTAACGACCAAAAATTCTCGTTGTGGAAGATGCAGATGGAAGATTATCTGTATCAGAAAGATATATGCCTAACATTGGGGGGAAAAGCAAAGAAGCCGACGGATATGGAAGATGAAGAATGGAACCTCCTCGATAGAAAGGAACTCGGAACAATACAGTTGTGCCTTGCAGCGTCGGTCGCCTTCAACATTTCGAAGGAAACAACGACAGAGGGTTTGATTAAGGCGTTGGAG
>APFE030787874.1:11913-57175 GCA_000404065.3 Pinus taeda
CTAAAGATGAAATAGTAACCAAGTTTGTATTAATGCATAAAGCGGAATTACAATAGATCAGTTCTTAACGAGACTCGATGATCAAAGTTTTGATCTTAAAGGAAATTACATAAAACATAACAAAGTCTAACTCTTCTCAAGCTAATAGCGCTGCCCCTTTTATAATGGTGAAGGTGGAGATATCTAAGTGCATAAATAGATTAAACAACGATCCCTCAGGATCAAGGATCTTGAGGGATTCGCTGAACCGTTAGTCCTCAGTCATATCTTTTCTTTCCTGCGCCGAGCCGATATCTCCACTTCCTTTCCAGGGCTGATTCACTTTGATTTGATTTGCCTTATTTGCATACGGTCTCCCGTCAAAGGGACAACGGTTAACCCGTACTTGTCCTTTCCTTGGGAATGGCAGTTTCTTGTTTTTCCTTCTCTCTGCATAAGGAAATGACAATTGTCAGTGTTTTCGTCTTGCATATTAATCTCACATGTTTTATTATAATTCCTTATCATTTTCCGAGTTCATGATGCAAAAGGTTTATAATTTCTAATGAAAAGATGCTGAAATAATTACCAAACACATACCTTCTTTAGTACTCCACAATTGAGAGAGAGAGAATCAATTTCTGAAGCATCAAGGATATCAAAGGACCCATCCCACAAAGGGGACTTATAGACCAATCTGTAGATATTCTTCACCAAGTGTTGTCAATACAAGATTTATTCCTTTAAAATAGTCTTTCCAATTGGGTTATTACACTGGATACTTTATATTGCTGCATTATGTTTTGGATTATATCTTCTTTTACTGTAGGTTTTCTATTTATGTTTTAGGTCTAAGATGACTAGGGAAAATTTTAAGGACAAAAATTTATCTTATACGTTAGAAACCTTGGTGAATCTTACTAGACCTAAGATGAAAACTATATAATGTTTAGTGAAATGTTTGTAAAAATATTCAAATTTCTAATGATTTTATATAGTCTCTATAAAACTTTGGCAATTTTTAAGGTAAAATAATTTTATGATATAAAATTTGGGTGATTCAATTTTAGGGAAAATGGAAATTGGCGAATCCTTTTTTTGGGAAAAACATAGAAAATTAGCTCACTTGCGAATATTAGCCCCTAAAATTTTCCCTGAAGACGACAACAACCATCAACTTTGTGTTAGGGTCACTTTTCACCTAGTGACTTAAGTGAAGTGTTTTTTGGTACACCTTCCAAGAAATTTCACACTAACAATATTGGGTCTAGTATGAAAATGGGATGAAACATGGCGTACAATTTTTTATGTTGATGTAGGTGGATCATAGTGTGAAAATGGATGAAATGTGTTCCATGAGAGCTTGAATTTTGGGGCCTTTAGTGCGTGAGTGGTAGCTCATTAGTAAGTGGTGGCTTGTTGATTCAAGGTATAGTGGCATCCTTCGGGTTGTGGCCTCAAAACATGGGAATGGTAGCTTTCATCTAGTGGTGGTTGGAAAAACTATTAGGTGTTGGGGCATCTAGTAGATGGTGGCCTACAACAGGTAGTGGCCTCCATAGTTGAGGGAGTAGTGGCTTCTAGTAGGTGGTGCCCTACAATTTTTAGGAAGTGGTGGCTTTTATTAGGTAGTGGTCTAGATCGAGTGGTTGCTCAAATGATCACAAGTCGTGGCTTGCACACTAATGGTGGCCAGTGATTATGTAAAATAAATCTTTTGATTAATAAGAAGAAGAGTGAAAAAATAAAAGTAGATGGTGTTTTTTCTACCGGAAGGGTTTCCACCTTACATCCTTGTTGGCAGAAACATTTTCAATTTTGACCCAAGGTTCAACCTCAGGTTGCCAACAAAGGAGTATGTCGTAATCTAGCACAACCTCGACATTTTCATTCCTTCACAAGGAAGAAATGTATCACTTGAGCCATGTCGAGAATATTAAGTGATGTGTTGGGAATTTAGTAAATAACATGATTCATTCCATTAATTAAATTAGACACGAATTCTATAGGCATTGCCGGATCTTCGAACAACACTCACATAATTGCAAAAGAATACAAAAGATGAGTTAACACATCATTATAAAAATTTAAAAGGGGCCATTCAATATGAAAAATTCAAACATATATAACAACAAACATATGTCCCATCAACATTTTTATTTTACTAAGCCCCAAAATCCAAAATATTACATCAAATATTTATGAAAGCTACACAAGATCTAGTGAGGATTTTTTCAACTATATGGACATAATTGTGACAGAATACATAACAAGGGACTCTATTCTTCGTCTCTCTCTTTAAAACTTCACCACAATGGCTATATATAAATTTTCTCATTTGATCTCATCCTCACTTGCTTAATTTAGTCTAACTTAACCATCTTGACAAGACCTAGCTACTTGGTCCACTTTTCACTTGATTCTTTCAAATTTAGCATCTCGATCCTTGTTCCACAATGTTACAAAGTATTTTTTCATGTCCCTTGTTCACTTCCCATGTCATATACCAGAGTGCCAAAACATTGACTAGTGTGAAAAATATCCATCATGATATACAAACCAAAACCTCCTTGAGGAATCAAAGGAAAGCTGCCCTGAAATCATTTTGGAGGAAGTTTCCTTAAAACCTAATTTCTAGCATCAAAACATTTTGCGCCACTACCTGCCCATGTTTATGGAGGGTTTCTTATTTATACACTCACGCTACCAGTGTGGGTTTTCATAGGAGAACTTTCAATCACCTTGTTGAGCTAATTTATTAACAAAAATTAACATAAGTATTTAATTATCAATCCGGGTTTGTAAAAGTTTGAGGCAAGTCTACAATATATGTATATCATATGTATCCAAGCTTAGAAGATAAAATTTGAAGAGTTAAGGAAGTACATATTACAAATATAAAACTATTTTAAAAATTTCTAATTCACTTATGTAATATGTGAGGGATGAGGCTCCTAACTTAGGCGAACGAGGTTGTCTTTCCTTGCAATACGACTTTCATGAAGAGAAATGTAAAAGCACTAATTAAAAATGGTTTATGATGCAGAAGATATAAAAGAAGAGGCTCTTAACTATGGAGGACCAGATTTTCCTTCTTCACAATCCTACTCTATCATAATCACCATTGCTTCAAACCAGAATTGCATAAATAACTTCAGAGAAGAAAAGGAGAATGAAATTCAGTTTTATTTAAAGATAAAATAGAAAGGGAATTTAACTTAAATTCCTATGTGTCCCTTTATATGTAGATTATAATTAATCCAATATCCATTCAACAATAATCACACATTAATTCAAATAAGCAAATTTGAAACTAAACAAGTAAACAAATCTAAAGCAACTAGTTCATGAAAATTAAGCTAGTTTAACAATGAAGTGTACTTAGCTTGGAGTGGGGGCCCTCCACCCTTACCTTGCACACTTGAGGATGCTATCAAATGCTGAAAATTCAAGAACTCATCCACACTAATGAACAACAAAATGAAAGTAGGACAAGTTATTCTAATTAATCTCCAATATTCAAATGTCTCAGAGAAAAGTTATATAAAAATTATATATCATAAGCCTTCAAAGTCTTGGCTTGAATAGAAGATTATGAAACAAACTGATCTAAAGTCTCTATGACAATCATATCTATTCATATCCTTCTATCTAAGTCAAATCCATCCAATCCATCCCAAGAAATATGGACAATCCCATGAAATCACAAAACTGCTCTATTTCCTAGGGATTTTCTGGGTGACTAGTCATGTTAGACTAGTCTTGACTGAGTGAAGCTTTATCTTGAGCTACCTATAAAAGGATATCTATGCCTTCATGTACTTTTTCTCCTTTTTTGTAAATGAAATTTTTTTACTTTTTCCCCTTTCCTTTTCTCTATTTTTCTAAAAAGAAATTTCATCATTTCTCTTTGAAGTGCTACCTTTTGTAGTATTATTCACCTATTAGTGGAAAGATTATGGCTTGGGCTATGTATTCTGGAGTGATGGGAACAAAAATTTCTCTGATGTGTGATGAGGTTTCAACACCAACAATCAAATACAAAACTTTACACTTTTCTTCTTTTGATGATAAAATACAAGAAATAACACCAATAATCATTTTGGATGAGCAGATTAAGAGAAGACAACAAATACAACTAGAATTTTGTACTATATTCTGACACAACATTCATGTCCCTCTCAGATTAGCAATATCAACATTTTCACTTAAAGGAGCCAATATCCATTTTCCCTCACATCTTCACTGAAAGAAGCCAACCTTGCAATGTCACACAGTGACAAAGAAAACACCAATCAAAATAAAAATTAAAGCCTCTTTCACTTGTGCAGGGGGTTTTCTTCTTGTATAATTCCACTACAAAATAACTTGTGCCAATCCTTTTTATGACTAGGCATTCACTTTCAATTTAACAACTGTTTTACCCACACAATCTGCAAAATAAGGGTCGAAAGAAGCATAAAAATATCCCAAATAGCAATGAATTTTAGAAAACTATCTATTTTGAGCATAATTAGGCTCATTTTCAAGAAAACCCATGTTTTCATTTTTCAAATTTCATTTCATTTTTTCAGAAAAAACAACGAAAAAAAATAGTGGCTTTTAACAATTTCGAATTTTTTAGAAGATATGATGCCTGATTCCTTATTTGTTATCTCCACTTTCAAGTGGCTCAATTCCTTCTATTTTTTACTGCACAGGTGTTTGCTTACCAATAATCTTCAATGTATACCCATAATTTTTGAACTAGAGTGTTTGATTTGCACCACTGGTTAATACCTTTCAGAAATCAAATTCTGGAAAATCGATTTTCTAGTCTACTATCAAATTTTGGCTGATATATATTAAAAAATGAGATCATATCATAATTCCTCCCTTCAATTTTCATTTTTCTTGACGTATTCTTATAACATCAAACTAGAGTCACTTCTTCATTTACTAATTGTTGAATTGAGGCCATTGTGTGTACATTTTACTTCACTGTTTATACAATTAACATGCAATAACCAATATACAACACTTCGTTGCTGGTAATCAACGAATTTGATTCACACATTCAACTATAACCCTAGACTATGTTTTCGTTGACCAATTCCTTTATGCAATCAAACTGAAACTCGTTCTTCTAACACACCGTCTGATCATAAAAACACATGTTTATGTAATTGAAACACAGGTGTAGTTTTAAGCTCGGCGAACTATGCATTTTTTAGGAACTACACATTCAAAACTACATGAAGATTTCTCTTTCATTACTCAACATGCAATCAAAATTTAATAAGACACTCTGTTTTAGAATTTCGTGGAATATCTGGATCTACCAGCTGAGTTTTGTTTTGATTTTCTCCATTCCACAGTTAACAAATCATATATTAACCTGAAGCTATGCCATAGTTTATTTCTTGTGCAATTAAGGCCACTGCCTATGCATTAAACTTCATTTATAAACACTTCGTTTTAGTTGCAAAATTGGCGATTTTATAGAGTATACCTGACTGTTGTTGAAGTGTTGTAATCCATTGATTTGTGGCCCACTTAACTGTGTTCCATATCATTTCTTAGCCCATTTAAATACTTTTTGAATGCCCCTGTTTGGTGAATGGTGGCATAAACAGAAAACTTCATAAACGCCAGACAATCTTATTAAAAGATTTCGGCGAAAAGAATCCCGATATTTCCTCTACAATCCACATCATATTAAATAAATGAATCAGATTTTATTTACCTCAGTTCTCTACAAGATTCTTGATAACTGACTCCACTTCCTCCATCGACTTATCCTTATTATCTCTCCAATTCCTTAGCACTCTATTTCTACCTTCACTTCCTTTGTCAAAACATTTTACTTCCCTCAACTGCTGGCCAATGGCATCTTCCATCTTCTTGAGCCTCTCAACGACTGTGATGGCAAAAATTTTATGGTTTTGAGCTTCAACAATGGCGGAGCTCTTCTCTATTGAATGCATAGGGTTTATTTCTCTATTGTTTCAAAACGTTTTTACCGTTTCACTTATTTGGTTGCTGTCATTTTCACTGGTATGCCATGTATAATCTTCATTGGACAATGCCCTCATGGCCATCCCTTTGACTAGATGACATGCATATACCATCGAATTGATAAATGAAACCGTCTTTAATTATTTGCACTGTGCTGTCGACACCATATGGTTTATTATTTCTATGTTTGCATTCAGTTTTTTTTTTTTTAATTATGATTTTAACTCAGGTTATGCTTGATTCATTTGAAGTTGTCCTTCAATCTAGTCATGGTTTTCCTCTTGCATACCAACTCACCATACCTTTTACTGTTGTATATATTGTTTTTTGCCACGTTTCTTGCATGAATGCCGACCATTCATTATGTTTTTTGTTGGGTTTGCAATGCATTACCAGTAGGCTGCTATGATGACCATACTCTATCATATTATCGTAAGGCTTGGTATGATAACCTTGCACCATCACGTTGTATTACCATCATATTGCATTTCCAATAGTATTACTTCTTTATGCGCCATGATAGGTTTAATACATAAATCATTTCGATTTGGTTGATTTGACTATTTTTCATAACGCACCTATTCCATATGTATTACAGTATATCTCTTTAATTTTAAAATGACCATCTTAGGTCATGTTTAAAATTAACTCCATAATACTAATGTTTTATATGGTGGTGCAGGTTTCGACTTATTAAATCCTCATTTTATCCCTTTTGCTTCGAGGAAAAATACTTAGGGTTATATACTTAGATTTATGGAATGAATATGGAATGTAGAAATTAAATATAGGATGTACTTAGGATTAGGTATAGGATAAATGTAGAATGTAAATGTAGGATGTACATAGGATAATGGGTATAAAATAATGGGTATGTAATGAATATGCATTCAAGTACTAACTTAATTTTAACACGCTCTAAAAATTTCTAAAATAAAAATTGGAATTTGTAAGAGAAAAATTTTGTACTCACAATACTTGTACTTTCCTGACAATATTGGATGATGTATTCTGTTCCTTGACAATATTAGATGATGTATTCTGATCAAATGTCTTAGATAGATTGAAATATAGAATTTATTTCCATCTTCTGTTCTAAAATCCTTCATTGATTCTAGTCCATTGATTGTCGATGTCGTTCAGGTCCCTCTGCAATTGATTCATAATAACTTAGGTCCCTTCTGTCATGTACATTTTTATGCAATATATACATGTTTTGTTTTTTGCTAACATTTCAGGTCCCTCTGCAATTGATTTCAAAAATATTTCAGGTCCCAACTGCCAACAATACAAGTTCTGTCATCAATTTAGCTGCACAATTAAGTTTCTTTCGCGACCTTCCCTCTTACTGATGGGAAGACTTGTCCTCAAGTCTTGTTTATTTTGGAGGATGATTCCAAGAAAATCAATATGAAGAAATGATAAAACAAAATAGAGTCTAATTCATATTGTCCAAACAAGTTGGTTTTCCTACATGAATTCGAGTTTGTATTGTGCCACTTTCGTGGATTTTGACAACCAAACTCCTTTATTATTATTGATCTTTTTCTATTTTTTTTTCTTTTCTTTTCTTTTCTGAATGGAGGTGGGGTGTAATGGAGTAGGTAAGTATGAAAATCTTCTAAAAATAGGTTATATTGAAGTCATTATATAGTAGTAAATGGATAGATAATAAGTTTGGATTTCAACGTGCATGATCGCGGAGCTTAACATACGATATGGATGATGGATGAAATCATGAACAATATGGTTTATGAAAGACTTCTTTGGCAATGGCTGTGACTTTTCATGGTAAAAAAATTAAAACTTGACTTCTTCTTCTAATGATTAGCTTCATATCTTTTTGCCTCGATCTCAATCATGTTGTAGGGTTTGTTGGTGTTGTTGGTCAATAACTAAAGACAAGCTTCAAGAGTTCGAGTTTCATTGGATGAAATCAATATCGGGTGAATTTTCACTTTGTTTTGAATTGAAAATTTGTATTCATATTATTAAATATGAATTTAAGATTGACTTTGAAAAATACTTTATCCATGGAGTTCAGTCCTTCATTCTTCCTATGACCTGCAAAAACCAAGCACTTGCCTGCAATACAATATTAGATGATGGAGGAAGAGAGGTGTAGAGTCTCTCTTCTTCTAAGAAATATGTAAATCATTACAAACATTGGTTAGAAAAAAAGTCCAAAGATGATGTACAAACAGAATGCATTTATTTACCCGTTGAGGAATGGTGGCTAGCCTAGATCTCCTAGTGGTATTTTGTTTACAAAATATTCGTTTTATATCGAAGTAGAGTGATTACAAATCCAGGTTGAAGTGAATTCATATGGCTACCTCTAGTATAAACAGGTTTTCAAAATGGTTTAAAATGATATGGTAAAATTTATAAGGAGTGCCATGTTTGATAGAGCTGCTTGTTATTGTTTAACTAGACTAACAACCACTATTTGAAGTGTAACTTCTTTGATAAATATTGGATAAATGTGATTCCACTTGGAAATTAAATTAGATTCATTTTTATCTTTCTAGTAGAAACAAGTTTTAAAAATTCTTCGGCTTCATATCACAAAATTGGTGATAAACAAACCTAGGAGGCAGAGTTTTACTATGCTGCTTTGAAGACACGCAGTGACTGAATGTGTTATAACGTCTTCATTTCACCTAAAAATGGGATGGTTCAAATTGTGTATTAAACTAGAGTGGAATATATATCTTTCATATTAATAGGTTTTGAAAAGAAGATGATTTGGTATGTTAAATTAGCCAATGAACAGTCAAGACCTAGAATTGTCACCATGCAGATTTTTGGAGAAGCCGTTAGTATTTTAAGAATAACTTTTTCCATATGATACCTGATTGAGGTGATTCAAATTGATTTGAAAACTAGATTCCAAGGGATATCTTCTCTATGAATTTCAGGTAAAAACGTTTTCATTAGACACCTCAAATATAGGCTGTACTAACTTTGTCCTCAACATTTCACTTGAAATCTAGTTTTGATTTTGGTCACATTTTTATTTGCGATGTAAATTGAAAATTAAAAATGGTTCCAAAAACTACATTTCAAGAGATATGTAAAAAAAACTTGATTTAAAAATGATCCTATATGGTTACCCAAAATAGAATTGTTTTTACTGCATTTTTCCATGTAGTCCTTTCAAATGAATATTGAACAATGATTTGAAGAAATATTCATGACAATTTGAAACAAAATTATTATGGAAGTCTTATTGTGAATTTATTCTACTTGTTTATTTATTCTATTCTATCCTATTCTATTTTAGAAAAATAATCCATTCTCTCAAGTATAAGAGAATTTCCAATGCATCCATTTTCGTAACAAGATCATGAGTAAATTCATATCCAAATTTGAAAAATATACTTTAATGAATGTTTGGAAATGAAAAATTATTTGACCATAGAGATTTGATGCGAAAGAATGTTGAAGAATGGAGCAGTGTTGTGACCTAATGACTAGTTGAAACCAAGTTTTAAGATGATCTTTGTTTTCTTGGCTCTCATTAATTGTCATAGCACAAAACTCTTCTTGTCGTACTTGTTCAAAATCTTGTATGCATAGGGGATCTTGTGATATACATGCTAGAAATTATTCAATTTATGGCTCTAATGTTTGATCTTCATTGCATATGATCCATGATTAATTCACCTCCTCACAAAGATAGCTAGAAGAAAGTTCTAGATTCTTTTCTTGTGGATCATCTTCATGGATGTTTTGTTGCTTTTCTATCCTTTGACATAAAGATTGATCCCTAGTGAGCATTCTAAATTGAGTACAAGGACTTGAGAATAGTTTTGTGGTGGCATACCCTCCTCTAAATGATTTCTTTAACATCATTTTTAGATCTTGTCTTGCAATTGGATTTTGTAGTTATTTTTATATTTTATGTTTTTGTTGGGGGTTTTGTTTTGGGAATCTACTTTAGGATATCTATTTCTAGGCATAAAGAAACATAACTAAGAGAAATGTATCTTAACTATTTTTTTCAAACTTTTAGTTTTTAAGTTTTTTAGTTTTTGTTTTGTTTTGTTTGTTTTTTGTTTTTTGTTTTGTTTTTTGTTTTTTGTTTTTTTTTGTTTGTTTTGTTTTTTTGTTTTGTTTGTTTGTTTGTTTGTTTGTTTGTGTTTTTTTTTTTTTTTTTTTTTTTTTTTTTTTTTTTTTTTTTTTTTATTTTTTATCTTCTATTTGACTATGCTAATAATTTCCTCCATGGCAACGATGCCAAAATGTTGAGCTAATTTATTAACACAAATTAACACAAGTATTTAATTATTAATCTGGGCTTATAAAACTTGGAGGCGAGTCCACAATATATGGATATCAGATGTAGCTAAGCTTAGAAGATAAAATTTGAAGAGTTAAGGAAGTACATATTACAAATATAAACCTATTTTAACAATTTATAGTTTACTTATGTAATATGTGAGGGATGAGGCTCCTAACTTAGGAGAACCATGTTGTTCTTCCCTGCAATACTACTTTCATGAAGAGAAATATAAAAGCACTAATTAACAATTGTTTATGATGTAGAAGATGTAAAAGGAGAGGCTTATAACTAAGGAGGACTAGTGTCCTTCTTCACAATCATACTCTATCATAATCACCATTGCTTCAAACTAGAAATGCATAAATAACTTCAAATAAGAAAAGGAGAATGAAATTCAGTTTTAGTTCAAGATCAAATAGAAGGGGAATTTAACTTAAATTCTTGTATGTCCCTTCATATGTAGATTAGAATTAAACCAATATCCATTCAACTATCATCACACATTAATTCAAATAAGCAAATCTGAAACTAAACAAGTAAACAAATCTAAAGCAATGATTTCATGAAAATTAAGCTAGTTTAATAATGAAGTGTACTTAGCTTGGAGTGGGGGCCCTCCACCCTTGCCTTGCACACTTGAGGATGCCATCAAATGTCTAAAATTCAAGCACTCATCCGCACTAATGAACAACAAAATGAAATTAGAACAAGTTCTTCTAATTAATCTCCAATATTCAAATGCCTCAGCATAAAGTTATATAAAAATTACATATCATAAGCCTTCAAAGTCTTCGCTTAAATAGAAGATTATGAAACAAACTGATCTAAAGTCTCTCTAACAATAATACCTATTCATTTCCATCTATATAAGTTAAATCCATCCAATCCATCCCAAGAAATATAGGCAGTCCCATGAAATCACAAAACTACCCTATTTCTTAGGGATTTTTTGGGCGATTAGTCATGTTTGACCAGCCTTGACTAGGCCTAATAGAGCCCGTTTTGAATAAACCAAGTGGAATTAGTTTAGTCCTAGTTCCCAAGATTTCCATTCATGCATCTAGGTCGAGCCCAGGTGTCCTGCAAATATGTCATCCACATAGCTATTATGGGAATTTCTGATTCTGTCCAAAATTGCATTTGAAACTCAATTTTCATAAAAACTTCTAAAAATTGCAAAATTAAAATTAAATACTTGAATATGCATCAAATATATCAAAATGAGATGGATGTGATGGAAAATGGATGGGAAATATAAGGATTAAGTAAGTTTCCTTAAGCAAAAATAGACCAAAACTGAGGGCTAACACACCTCCTTCTGGTAGGTTTTCCTAAACTAGAGGAGAAGCTTTGTGATCTAGAGGCTTCCAGAATGATGAAATGGATGTTGTTCATTGTAGATGTGGTTGAATTATCCTAACATTACCCTTTGATCTTATCCATATGAACTTCCTCCTTGAGATGTGGACCTTCCTCTATATTTGGTGAAGTCCTAACTCCTTCTTCCTGCCTATAAATTCATTTCCATACATTCCCAAAGGATTGGTGATTGATTGCTGCATCTCTATGTTGAGATTATGCTTACATGCTTCCCATTTCTAGCTTGGAGAAGGAGTGCTTGAAGAGTATTTTCTTGGACTTGAACATCCAACAAAAGGAAGGCCTCAACATCAAGGCATAGGTTGTATGCTTCCCTTTTCAGTTTCTTAATATATACAACTGTTGGTTCACTTTCCATAAATGTTTATATTGAGTTTTCAATTATCTAAATGCTCCTTGATCTGTTAAGTGGATTAAATTTGAATTATGTTGGTTGCACTTTTATTCTTTGTTGTGTTCTTGGTCTCTTGTGTAGGTATTCAAATGCCATAAGTAACAAGGATTGAGCTTTAGGGAGCGAGCGATTAAGATCTTCAACAAAGGAATACATCATAGCATCAAAAAGAGGTAGGTCTCATTCCTCTTCTTCAATTTTGATTGTAGTCTAGGAAAGTGTCTTGTAGACTGTCTTGTTTTTTGCTAGATCCACACATTGGGTTAGAGGGATCATCTCTGTCTATAGGGAGGAATTTCCTTCACAACAAAATGGCAACTCCACTGGGGAATCTATAGCCTGTTAAACCTCCTTTCTCAACCGATCTCTTGATCCATTTGACTGACCATAGTGTTCTCAATTATTTTAGGTTGTTTTTGGTTTGCACAATCACTAGTTACTCTCTTGGAGTGCTCATTCTAGTCAAGTTTGTGAAATTCTTTTTATTTTTTTCTTGTTTCCTCAACCATGCATTTTCTTATCTGACAGTCGTGTTGCCAGAGCAATTTTTCATAAAACAGTTGCACTTATCCCCTGTTCATCATCTGTTTGGCCTTGAAAACAATGTTGATCCCTGAGATTGGCAATAAATAGGGTTTATTTGTCAAACTCGAGTGTGTCTAAGCCCCTGAGATCTAGTTATGTCTAGTATCACTACTTTTAGTTTGTGTTTTGGTTGATTACCTTGCTTTATTAGAGAATGTTTTCTTCTTTGAAATTTCAAGTATATGTGTGCAATTTGATTGATTTTAGGGTTTTAAAGTCAACTGGTTGCCTCTTACCACTTGTAAGTGTCTTTGAGTCTCTGGTTTGTGGTGACTAGGTTTTTCCATTTGGTAAAATCACTTGAAACATTAACTTGCGTTGATTTTAGTTTGTTTTGTGCAAAGTGGTTTTTTCATGTGTATTAGGTCATCTAACATTTGAAATCCATCTTTGTTTCTTATCGAACATACATTACATTGTTTGGTCTACACATTGGAATGAACTTATTTGATTATCTATTTGAAATAGAAAGTGAAAGACATTTCATTGAAGTGCTTTGATTTGGTGTTATTTGATTAGTGTCTTGTTGCACTTAAGATCATTTTTCAAAAAAATATTCATTTTTGCTTTAGTTAAGTCTTAGTTGCATATAGACATATGAAAACAAAAAAGACTAATATAAGTAAAAATGCATTTTAGTGAAATTAATATCATTTTTTTTCCTTCAATAGATTACATATTCATTAGTGAAAGTGAAGTTTAGTTATTCTTTTGCATTTTTCATTTGGAAAACGTTAGTGGAGGCATTTGGTTTGATGCATTATCTTTTTTTATGCATTAATTGCTTGTACTCTCTTCCCTCGTTACCATAGAATTCATTGAAATGAAAACTTTCATTTTTCTCATATAGTTGCATACTAGGATTCAGGTGACATCACTAAGCCCGAAATTGAAACCTAATTCAATAAAAACTTTAAAATTTACTATATTAACCTAAGGAGCATGTGGAACTTAACGCAAATAATTAGAGCTCTAGGCTAGAGACGTGTTCTGACATCTATAAACCTAGCGGCTGTTGTTTGTTGGCTGCATTATATCTCGGGGGTGAATTCACGTTCCAGTATGGAAGTATATCGAAGGTTCTCTAGTACTTTGGGGTATACTAGAGGCACTTCAGTATGGAAGGTATATGGGAACGCTGTCACTGAACGATTATGCATTAAACAACGCTAACACAGATTTGTGCTCCCCATACTATCGACTATATATTAGGAGATCCCACTAGGTTGCTATCTTTTAGCCACAAGGAATCGAGTCAATTGCCTTGTAAACATGATATACCAATCACAACATTCGAGGAGATTGACCGTCATATGTTAAGTCCTTGGTTTCGACTAAGGTGTATATAACAGTTCATAGATACTTGGTAAACACTCTTTTCTAGATTACCCCTATTTTATTTTGTTATGTTAATTTCTAAAATCAATTAATTGACTGGAAAACAATATCCTTCCTATGGAAATACTCCTTAGAAGATCTTAGGTTGATACTGATGGCAACATTTCCTGAGTCTACCAGTCAAGGAAACCACTATGATGGAATCCTAGTTATTTTCCTTCTTTTGGGAATACTGGTACTCCCTATATGGCAACTTTGTCCCTTCCTGGATTGACCATTGGTCTACCAGTTTGGTTATTTTCGACCTCGGTCTTTCCGAGCGTCCAAACAGATTTTAATCGAGTTCTCCTCCACCTAAACAACATCAACCTCCAATTGATCCTAAAGTTGACCCATCGCCTTCTTCACCCTGTTCTTCCTCTTCGCCTGGTGAAAATCTGGAATGTAGTAACCAAGAAGCTAAGAAGAAGAAGAAGAAGAGGATGATGAAGAAAAAGAAAAATAAGCTAGGGGGAAACTAAGTAACCATTGCTATAGATGCAATGGATGTAGAAACATCTTCCAACCAACCCTGGAAAGTAAAATTCCCTTTCATGTTATGTAAGGGTGACCACCTTCTTCACAATTTCCCTGGTATTCCTAAGGTCTTATAAGTGTGGTCCATAGGTTCACATCGACCTTTGTCTTCAGCATCTGGAGATCATGCTAGTGATAAACCTTCAACTAGTAAAGCCCATGGGAAAAAGGGAAAAGTCAAATTTCCCTGTAAGTTGTGTGAAGGTAATCATCCAATTCACCTTTGTCCTCTTATGGATGAAGCTTCCAAAGAGTTGGAAAACCTTACAGCTTCTCAACCTCATCTTCTGGCCATGTATCAAAAGTTTTCCCCTGATTTTTCACTAGTCGATCTAGTGATTGATCAAAAGTCATGTTTAGTTAACCCTGCTCCCTCTGAAAGTGAGTCTAATGAGTCCATTATCGACCAACCATTAGTTAAGAAAATTTTAGACCTAACTCCACCTTGAGTTAACCATACCTTTTTGTATAGCGTGAACCTCATACTACTCAGGTTCTTCTGGTTTCTTCAGTTTCGAATGAACTAGAGGGAAATCCTCCCATTCCCGTGGTGCATGAGAGAATTTCTCCTATTCCCATAGTGCAAGAGAGCAGCTCTCACGTTCCTACGCCACCCTCTCCTAGCATTTTTGTCACTTTGTTTGATTGGAGTCAATTGGTAGGATATCGTCTTCCATATTATGTGCCTTTCTAGATTACAGTACAGGCTTACAATATGGATGTACCTAGAATAGTCATAGGTGAGGGCGCATATGTTAGTATTTTGTCCTCAAATACTTGGCAAGGTTTAGGTTCTCCGTAGCTTGTCCCCATCACTGAGAATATGTTAGCTTTTAACAGAGGAACCAGTCAACTGTTAGGGATCCTTTCTAAGTAGCTTATTACTTTGGGAGTAAAGTTTTTCTATATAGATGTGATGGTTGTCCAAGGCCCCTTGGATTTTAATATACTCCTTGGCCATGACTATGTTTACGTCATGGGAGCTATTATCTCTTCCCTCTTTCAAGTGATGTGTTTCCTACATGAAGGAAGCATTGTGATCATTGATCAGATTACACTCACTGGTCTTGAATCAACTCCCAGTCAACTTGTTATCACAGTATATTGAGTATCAAGAATATATATAATAATATATATATATTATATATAATATATTAAAATATATATATTTTTCTATAATAAATGACGCTCCTTAAATATGGTAAAACCCTTATTTTTGCCTATACTATGTTTAACTAATAGTTTCAACATTATGCATAGTTTAATAAGCTATTAGAAGTGATAAGGAGACACAAGAAATCATAAAATATCAAAAACTCAGAAATTTCACAATTTCGTAGCAACTCCCCATAGCTAAGCCGGATATTTGCTATGGAATTGTTGTAGCTTTTCATGGAGGAGAATGAAAGTAAAGATCTAAAATAAGGGAGTTCTAATGGCATGTGTTTAGCTAAAAAACATTAGTGAAGACCTCATAACTTTCATAAAGATATGAATGGTTGTAGAAGGGTGTTTTTTGTAACTTGCTACCAATTTTTGCCATGGAAATTTTGGAAATGACTGTTTTAGTAGTCAACTTCAAGCTCACTTTCTAACCTAATGGAAAGGAATTTTGAAATATGAAGGAAATTTTTGTCTAGCACGAGCTCATCTATGAGATTATCTCTCAGTTTTTACACATATATCAGGGTTTGAAAGATATGAATTTATCTTTGAGGTCTATTTTACAGAATTTTTCCTAGCTAGATTTACTGCAGAAATTTTGAAATTCGACTTGGTGGAGGTACAACTCAGCAAGGTTGACTCCAAATTGATTTGGATAATGAAGGTTGATTAATATTCTCTCAAATCCCATAATTTACTCTTCAGCTTCCTCCTTTTTAGTGGGTTAAAATCAAATCCTAGATAATAGGATATGGACAAAATTTTCAAATATTTTATTCCTGAAGTATTGTAATAGGACTCTATCTTCAAAAAAGGATGGATTTCAACCCCCCATACTAGGATTTGATATTTGGGAAGTCAAGAGGTGGCATACTTAGACAACCAATAATTTGAAGACTTCTTTGTCAATTAGGATTTGTCAAGTATACTCAATATTCCAGACTTTTATGAATGAAAACTTAACTCAACTAGATTATATGGAAGCATAGCGCTAAGATATGTTTCATGTATTGCTAAATAGTTGATTTGTATTAGGAATTGGGTTTTAAACCTCTCATTTTATATATTCATAGGGACAGATGAGAAAATGGGGGATAGATAATGTGAGAAACCGACTCTATGTAAACTTGTGATCTAGCTAATATATATTGCAGCAACTTTTTTTTTATACCTGATACTCATGTTATGGCTTTATGCATTCTTATCATGTTTTATATGTTGCTATCAGTGTTCATAGTATTTTGATTACTTGAAATTCATGTCAAGTGCTCCAACTTCTTTCATTTTCTATGTATGACTGTGAATGTTTATTTGACATCAGTTTTAAAGCCAAAAATGCTTTAGTTTCCATTAAACATTGTTGTCTGCCAATGATTTTTTTTTTTTTTTTTATTTGACTCCATCCCCAATGGTGGCATCCATCACATTCTCCTTCACCTTTAAATCTACATAAGAAGAAATTAGAGTTAGCCATCTATAGTTTTGAGTTGATTAAAGTGAAATTGATAAGTGTTTTGAGAAATCCCTCTCAGATTGGAAGGGCTAACTTCCAGTCAAAGTGGTTTGAAATAGTTATGTTGGGTTGAAGGTTGACACAACCCAACCCTTTTTAGCTCAATGGTAACATTTTTGTGCATTTTCCGGGAGTTGAAAAGCTCCATTTCCCCATGTTGGGTAGTATTAGGTGCCTTTTAAAACTCCTAACTATCCCACATTAATCATCAACCCGGGCAAGTCCTCTTATTTCAAGAATGTACACAATATGTGGCTGCTATTAATTCAAAGAGTAATGTTTCCTAAATTGTAGTATAGATCTTTCAATACAAGAGTAAATGGATGCATCTAATAAACTCCAATTGCAATTATTAAAGGAAATATCAAAACTCAATCCTCCACTAAAATCAAATCTTACAACAATTCAAGTAACAACATCATCAACGGAGAGTACAGTAGCAATAACTCATCTCTTCTTAACTAATTTAATCTAAGTCAAAGTCAATCTCCAGTAAACAATCCAAACAACAATGATATCAATCTGAGAGTCCAATAGCAATAATCAAAATCTTTACATTTGATTAAATCAATTCGAATACTTATCTAAGTAACTTAATCTGCAATCAAAAGAAACTGAATCAAACGAAAGTGTTGTAAATCATATACTGTCAATACAAGAAAACAATAAATAACGAAGGAGATAAAATCACAGAAAGCAGGAAAATTATCAAACCAATCACACTTGCAAGAATTGGAAATGCATGCCACAAAGAAAGTAGTTAAATCCACAAGAGGCCAGGCCCTTAGCCACCAGCGAACACTGTTAAGCTACTTCAGATAATGAGAGGGAAAAACAACTTAAATTATATATTAATCATCAAACTTAAGTAGCATTACAATATAGTTGTGTTCTCTTAGCAGCGAGAGTCTGTAATTACAATTACAATTTGAAAATAATAGAGATTCCCCCCTTATTCTTACAATCGTCCTCTTTTATAATCAGAAAGGGTAAAGATAAATGGTGAATGTGATCCCTCAGGATCTCTCGATCTTGAGGGATTCACAGCTGATTGCTAACTCTATACATATTTCCTATTCCGTGTTGATCTCTCTGATTTTCTCTTAGCCTTGTTCACAACCGACTCGTTCCTTCCTTTGCTTGTCGGATTTCGCTGTTCCAATGTCAAGGAACAACAATCGTTCCTTTTGTCGCTTTCCTTCATAAGAAGGGTAAAAGTTAGCTAAAATGTAATTGCAAATAATTCCTTCATTCCTTACCATAATTCCTCAACATATTAGTGCATTAGGATATAGAAAAGATAAGAATCAAGGAAAACTATGATGAGATTAATAGTAAATACATACCCATTTCGTGACTCAACATACTCCCCTGCTTACCCTATTTCATGGTCTCATGAAAAGCAAGTAATTCATAGGTAGAGTAGTTAAAGAGTAGCCTGAAGAAGGAACATCGAAAAGTGGTCTACAACCATGATTCTGGGCCAAGAGCTCAGAGATGGGCCTTGTCTATCCTTCATGCAATTCGTATATAGCCCGATAACCTTCAGCGGGATACCAAATGATGGGGCTACAGAACTGACATCCTAACCAATAAGGACCTTCTCTCAAAATGAGATTTCTATACGTGACAAAATGATTTGCAGCTAGTTTAAAATTTCTGTAATTAAAAGGCTCTCTATCCTATACACTACTAGTGGAGACTGTCCACCTGAGCTTGGCTATAGTCAAAGAACTTTCTTGAATGGAGAGGAAGTATGCTACTCCTTTCTGTACAATCTCCTTCTAAATAGGCCGTAAAATTTTAATCACTCCTGCCCTTGTCATTAGACTCTTGTGGTTGGAAAGCATTTGTAAAGGGTGCTTGGGTTCACTTGTTACCCAAAGATCCGATCCATGCTCTTGTCTTTGGAACACAATATGTGCTTTGAACCATTGCAGTTGATTAACTGCAAACAAGATAAAAGCTTGGAATTGAACATCTCCCACAAAAGGGTTGGGGTTCTTTTCCACTTCTTCCTCCAATACAAAATTGTGTAGGTAAAATTCACAAAGCAACCTTTGAAATTTTACCCCATGTTGTTTGCAACAATTTATAAAATCTTCAATTTCTTTTAATTCGATTGATTTTCTAGCTTTCATGGCTTTAGTTTTCAACAACAGGTATCATTCTAACAAAAACAAGGCATAGTTAGTGGCGGGAGCCTTGTGTTAGAGCCTAGATTGACCTCAGGCTGAAGGAAGGAAATCCTAAGATAACCACAAACCAAGCTTAATTTGGTAGCTAGCTCTACCAGGTCAGGAGAGGGGTCTCTCCTTATGAATCTCAGTCAAAATGACTGGATCATGAACAATATTTTATTCTAGGTATAGTAGCTCTAGGGTTTTTGATTGAATTTGTTGGTTTTTTGTTGAATCAGATGGAGCTGAGCAATTTGGGTCTGGGAAATTAGGTCAGAATGCAGGTGTTCTATGTGGCAAGGTAGGTATAGGCTTTAGCACTGGAAATTGAGTGATATGAGGTGTCTAAGACTAGTGAGGAGCTAAAGAGGGCATGGAACAATCATGTATCCTTCTCAAACAGTTGAAAACATAAAATAGTGGAAGATTTCCCAAGGTAGAGCACTGCAAACAATGAATTCTACCTATCTATCTTGATATCATTTAGTCAGAAGCAGTGAAGTAGATGATGGCATACATAAAACATGTAAAAAACGGATAAAAAAAAGAAACTATGCAAAAACACCATACCATAGGTATCCCATAAAAATAGCTGCAACTCCTATTAATTTCCTTGCCAAACATCTTAAAATGATGTAAAATATAGTTCAGAGCATCCAAGAGTATCCTACCCCTGCAAATGAGAAAGAAAATACATAACATAGATAAAAAAACCACTCATGCTAACCATCAAGGGTTGAATCCATGAGAAAAGGGGTTGTTACAACCATTTCGAAACATGGACCAGGAATATAGACAGTCAAACTACTTGCCTCTATAAGCATGGATACTAATTCATTAACTTCAAAACCACCTCTAACTAATGAATCTAATATCTAACATTGTTTTACCATCATAATTACATGTCATGTCATCGATTACATCATAACAACAACCATGAGGAGAGAGAAAGTGAATTCATAGTGAAAACAGGTGAAATTTTGATTTTCTGGGCAAATTGTTCAAAAGCACAACGCCACTGGTCAAAAGCGCAGCGCTGAATTCTACCTGCTTTTGGAGGCATTTCCCTTAACCCAATTGAGTGAAAAATAACTCATTGGAAAGGTCATCAAGTATAGAAATTGAATTTTTATATTTGGAGGTCATTTACCCCCTCAAAACTTGAACCTCCAAGACTGCTTCTCTGTGTCCAAAATGAGGTAGAGAGGTCAGTTTTTAGTAGTTTTTGGACCTTTTGGTGACCTAGATTTGCTTCACAACTGATGAAAATTTCCAGGGTGAGTTTTCTCATCCTCTTGAATCTAAATATGCAAACCTTTTGATCATCTAATGCTCCAGGGAAAAGCGCAGTGCCAGTGGCGCTACACTTCTGGGCCAGTTTCCTGTGTTGAAAATTTCAAAATTTGAAAAATGTAAAAAATCTTCAAAACTTGCCAAAATTTGGTATGGTACACCACCATCATCTGCTTGGATGGGCTATTAAGGCTTTAGCTAATATTTTCAACTTATCTTGCTGCTTTTTTCTCTTTAAAGCCTTCCTCAACCTAGATTTAAGCTTCGTGATCCTCATGTTACAGATTTTGTTGTGGGTCATATAGTGATATGCCATGTGACGGAGCATATTCTTGTCCCTGTTGGACTTCTCAATCAGCCTTTCAATATGTATGTTGACCTCTCATGCCATGTCTCCCTATCATTCTCAATCTCTTGCTCAATAGGAGTAAATTTTACATGAGCCTCTTTAGCCATTTGCCTGTTTTCTTTGATCATTTGCAGTTCCATGAGGACTTTCTTGTCACTCAATTGTTTTTTTTCCTGTTCTAAATATCTGATGATGAACTTGGCTCTCTCTAAGTTATGCACCAAGGATTGCATTTTAGCTTCTCTCTCTTCAATGATGATGTCCTTGACAGTTTCTTCATCCTGAGCTTCCAGGTCAATAACGTCAACTTCATGATGAGTAAAGTGCTGCTGTGGCTCCTAATGCTCAATGAGATCAAAATATTTTTCTTCCTCATCATCAAGATCCTCCTCTTGTACCTTTTTCATGCCTTTGCTCAACTCTTCAACCTGCACCTGTTTTGTTGATCATGAAGTCAAAGTCCCTTCCACACCTTGTGGATCAAACATTTGCCTATGGACTGATGACAAAGGCAAGGTCACTTCCACTTTTTGTGGAGCATGCACTTGCCTAGCAGCTGCAAAAAGTCTCCTTGTGCCTCTCTGATATGTTACATACACTAGCACCTCATCAGTTTTGGTTTCCTTGGCCTCTTCCCTTGTTTCTCCATGGCTAGAAGGCCCAGCTTCTTTTTGATGCAATGGTGAAGGGATATGTGGACCTTTGAACATCTCATGAGCAATGAAAGTCTCCCACGGAATGTTAAGAAGGCTAAGCTAGTGTAGAACAATGATTTTAATCAAAGATTAATGGTATATGCTGTTCAATTACTGAGGGCATGAGTTTCTCTATATAATATGTGCCATTGTCTCAATGTTTTTAAACATGAAGTAAGGGAGATTCAACATCTTTACTCTAGTGAAATGCATGAGAAGTCTAATATTATAGGCATACAACTGGGAGAACCTACCTTCACAAGTGAAGTACTTAATAATAATCCTCATCGAAGGCACATACTTGTTTTCCAAAAACTTAAAGGGGAGTAGCTTCTTCACTTGATTTCTGTATTTAGCATTGATATAAGGCTCATACTAATCCTCATCAAGATCATGACCCTTGTACCATTTTTCACCCACATTAGGGATTCTAGTGGCCTCTGAAATGAAAGCTGATGAAATTGTGAAGCCTACTCTAGCAAGTGTCACCTAATTGCTATACACATAGGTCACAAAAAGTCTGGCCAGAAACTAAACTTTCTCTACCAATTCACAAAATTCATAGCATGCCTGGTGTCCAAAATAAGGAATTGCAAGAGGACAAGCTTGTAACACTCTCAAACTAGTGGGATCCTCTCTGATAATTTTTCCTCCTTTATATGGCTTCCTTTATTGTATGTTTCTCTCCTTGGAGCTGTGACTAAATGTCTCTTCCTCATATTCATAATCATTGTCTCTTTCCATTGTTTTCCTTTGGTTTTGAAGAAAGTGGTTGTATATGGATGGTTTGTGGCTAACAGTGTGGAAACAAGGTGGAGGAATGGAATGGGCAGAGTGTATGGAGGAGAGAGTGTGGAAATGTATGTGTGAACAGGGTTTAGGGATGTGAGTAGGGAGAGTGTGTAGGGTTTTAGGGAGAGTGTGTAGGGTATGTGGGAATGGGATTTAGGGAAAAATATATGTGGGAATGGGGTTTCGCAAACAATAGAAAATAGATAAGACGAGAAAACACCAGTGGAGTGAGGAAAGCTAGGGTTTTGAATTTGGGAGTGAGAAACACCAAAAATTGACAAGTAAAACTCTAAACCACAAGAGATGACTAATATACTTACTTGCAATAGAGGAAAATTGGATGATTTGAGGTGAGTTTGGCGATTTGGAGCGATTTGAGGCTCTACTGAGCAAAGTGCAATGTCACTTATAGGAGTGTAGTGCTGACTTGTAAGAGCAACACCTTTGTAAATTTGCACTAGAAAATGCTACTAGAAGTGCAGTGCCACCTTGAAAGCGCAATGCCTTCCTCAGAAGCGCAGCGCCGACCAAAATCTTGAAAAAACACATCAACTTCACTGTTTTTTCTCAATGACACTTGAAACTCAACCTTTGATCTCCTTATGGCACTTTGATTTTCAATAATAACACAATGGGATAAAAAATAGGAGGATGGCTTTATATAGCTTCACCTTTTCGATTTTTTGTTTATGAAAACCCACTTTTATAATGTCTATATGTCTTTTACAATGCTCTATTTTTCATGCTTGCTTTCTTTGCCTTGGTAGGTGGACTGATGCTCAAAACCTTTTGATTTTGCAGTGGGAGGTACTTGGCAACATCAAAAGCTTTAGGAGGATCTTTGAGAACATATATTACATATAGAAACAATAAAATTACATCATGAAAAAAGAAAAAAAATATAACTCTGTTCTGAACTACATTCAGCTTTTCAACTTGATAAATTATGATTTTAACAATGATTTTTGACCTCCTCATGTGCTTGTTGACCCTTATTAACATATAATCACTGAATTTGACCATAGAGGAAACCCTAAGACCTAATGAGACCAAACCCTATGACCTAATAAGATAAACTGCAGAGTAAATCATGAACTAGGACTGAAATATGAAAGTGGATCAACACGTACAAATTATGAGCAGAAAACCTGGATGTAAACTCTACCATCAGTGAATCCATGACCTAATGGAATGACTCAGTAGTATGGGACTCCTACCATAAGCTAGAAAAGAGCAAATTTTGATCACTGATGGTAGTGTGAAGACACTGACACTAAAATTGGCTCCAGTGGGGATGGTAGCTCCTTGGAGGTGCCAAGAACACCATAGATTAGTAGCCTTATCCATTGGGCAATGGAGTCAACCTCTTCAAAAACTGAAAATTGATGACTGAAAACTGATGACTCAAAGACACAAACTGACTTGACTCAACTATAAACTGACTAGATACTAAAACACAACTGACAAACTAGAAAAGATGCTCAAAATGGAGCTTATATAAAACTTACTCTAACTGTTCCATTCATCACCTGATCAAGTGAAATGAATCCACCAATGCAACCAAGTAAGCATTTTGGCTACTGTTTGAATTCTCCTCAAGTGCTTGTTTATGAGAAAGAAGAGAGAACTATTGAAATGCAATTCCCATGAAAACTTGTAAACAGATCCGTTGAATAATATGGATTCTCTATCTGACTTCAAAAATACTACATAAGGATCTTGAAATTCATGTGCATTGGACTTAGCTCATCCAATGGATTACTTTTCTTCTCCTCATACCATGCATGCAAACTTTCATCTGAGATTTGTGATGAGACTCCTTCTAATAATGACAAAGAAACCTGTTGCCGGATCAAGTTTGTATCAATACTTTTTCCAAGCTCACAGTTAGCTAATGGAGAAGGACTTTGACTGCAAATATCATCCAACACATCAGCTATTGGATCATGAAAAACTTGAAACGACTGTTGCAACCCACTTTCTATTAGTTCCAATGAGATTGCATGATTTACTACAGGTTGCTCATTTGAATATATATTATGCTGAATTCCCTTCAAAAACTGAAATGATTCAAAACATAATGGTACAGAATCATCTTTCATCATTTGATCATATGTTCAAGCTTCCAAGTCTTCATCTAAAACTTGACAATCAATGGCATTTTGGGGCTGCAAATCTATATATGAGAAGTCTTGAACAAGGATTCCATTGCCCTCTAGATGCTCATGTTCAAAACTTATAGACGGTTGATTCTTGATTGCACGAAAGTTGTCTTTGATGAACTGAAATGAAGTAAAACAAAAAGGAAAATATCCTTCACTTACTTCAAAATTTTTTTCACTTTCCTCCTCACTTCCATGGCTTATATGCATCGGTTGATCACTGTATTTGTGCTGCTGAAAGTAAATTTCCTCCTTCCACAAACAAGTTGCTGATTTGTCTACAAGACTAGCTTCTGTTTGGGGGACATAATCATCATCATATTGATCAAACTGTGGCAAATCATCAGTATAAAACGCATCATCAAGCATACATGTCATATCAGTAGATCTCTCTTCTCCAAGATGATTTATAAAACAATCATTATCAGATCTATGACAACTAGGATAAGAAAGAAAATGTTTTATATTAGCCACTTGTTCTTCTTCAATCAATGAGCCATGGTCTTGAACATGATACTTATTCCTTGTGGTGATCTTTTGCATCATCTCTTCCACTGTCGATCTTTACCTCTAAAGATGTCGATTCCTCTGGATCTATGCTCTTCATCTCTTCTTCCTTCAACATTTCCTTTCTGATAAGCAAATTAGCCTCTACATCTACTGCACTGTTCTACATCTCTTCAAGTGTTGTAAGGTTCCTTTCTCTCAGCTAAAACTCCATTTCTGGATCAAAGGATTTCAGATAGTGCAAGAGAGAAGATGCAGGAGGAGGCCTTATATTAACAGGCATCGAACAATAAATTTGGTTAAATCTGGCAGAAAATTGTTGTACTGTCTCCCCTGGCAGTATTTTTAGCTGGTTATACTCATCTAAAATCAGGAAAGGGTTCTGTCTAACCACCCACATGTCGAGGAAAACTTTGAAAAACTGCTGGAAATTTGAGATGCTCGCATTAGGCAAGTTTTTGAACCAACTATTGACTTTGCCTTGAAAAGAAAGAGCGAAAAGGCTAACATTGACATCTTCTTCATCAATTTCAGAAAGGTCAAGAAAAGACTCAAACTTCAGTACATGTCTCTCAGTAGTGATGTTGTCACATTCACCATCAAATCTTGGTAAATATAGGTAATGATTTTTAGGGAAAGCATGGGATATAGGAGGTAAAATCAGAGGCTTGTATCTATCTGGAATTTTACAAGGTATAGGAATATGTACAGAAGGTGTAGAATCAGTCTTGGTCTCTTGAGGCTCATCACTTTGAAGACGACCATCATAAGATTTAGAAGAAGGGTCTTGATCAAGATCAAAGGCATGTGAATATTTTGCAATCTTCAAAAGGAAATAATCAAATGTAGGTCTAGTATCTTATCTCAAATACAGTATACTTTGTAAAGCCTTATTGAAATTCTCAAGAAAAGAGAATAAATAATTTATAACAAAGAACAAAATGTCTTGGATGAAATTGCAACTTGAATACCTGATCTTTCCATATTATCCTTTCATGTTTCTGCTGGTCAGGTTCATCCTTCAATGGAGTCCTTGGATCTGATCTTGAAACTAATTTAGAGTCGCCAGGTGAATGCTTTCAGCCTTCCGGTGTCTAATCGTTGTCCACCATCAGCAATCAGATCTAAACTTGATACATTTTGCTGAGGAATATAACACTATGTTCCCCAGTATGCTTGCCACTATGTTAGAGCCTAGATTGACCTTAGGCTGAAGGAAGGAAATCCTAGGATAACCACAAACCAAGCTTAACTTGGCAGCTAGCCCTACCAGGTCGAGAGAGGGCTCTCTCCCTATGAATTTCAGTCAAAATGACTGGATCATGAACAATATTTATGCTAGGTATAGTAGCTCTAGATTTTTTGATTGAATTTGTTGGTTTTTTGTTGAATTAGATGGAGCTGAGCAATTTGGGTCTGGGAAATTAGGTCAGAATGTAGGGTGTTCTATGGGGCAAGGTAGGTATAGGCTTTAGTACTAGAAATTGAGTGAGATGAGGTGTCTAAGACCAGTGAGGAGCTGAGGAGGGCATTGAGCAATCATGTATCCTTCTCAAACATTTGAAAACATAAAATACTGAAAGATTTCCCAAGGTAGAGCACTGCAAACAATGCATTCTACCTATCTATCTTGATATCATTCAGTCAGAAGTAGTGAAATAGATGATGGAATACATAGAAAATGTGAACTGATAACAAAAGAAGAAACTATGCAGAAATACCACACCATAGGTATCCCATAAAAATAACTACAACTCCTATTAATTTCCTTGCCAAACTACCTACAATGATGTACAATATTGTTCAGAGCATCTAAGAGTATGCAACCCGTGAAAATGAGAAAGAAAATACATAATATAGATAAAAAAAACCACTCATCCTAACCATTAGGGGAATCCATGAGAAAAGGGGCTGTTACAACCATTTCCAAACATGGACTAGGAATATAGACAGTCAAAGTACTTGCCTTTATAAGCATGGGAACTGATTCATTAGCCTCAAAACAACCTCTAACTAATGAATCTACTATCTAACAGTGTTTTACCATCATAATTACACGTCATGTGATCAATTACATCATAAAAACAACCATGAGGAGAGAGAAAGTGAATTCATAGTGAAAACAGGCGAAATTTTGATTTTTTGGGCAAATTGGTTAAGAGCGCAGTGCCGCTTTCCACATGCTTTTGGAGGCCTTACCCTTAACTAAATTCATCCCACGATAGCTCATTGGAAAGGTATTCAAGGCTACTTTCTAGAAAGACTTGAATTTTTGAATTTGGAGGCAATTTTACACCTCCAAACCTGAATCTCCCAAGATTGCTTTTGTGTCCAAAATGAGGCAGAGAGGTCATTTTTAGTAGTTTTTGGACCTTTTGGTGACCCAGATTTTCTTCAAAACTTTTGAAAATTTCTAGGGTGAATTTTATAATCCTCATGAATCCAAATATGTAAACCTTTTTTTCATTTGATGCTCCAGGGAAAAGCGCACCGCCGATGGCATTGCACTTCTGGGCCTGTATCCTGTGTTGAAAATTTCAAAATTTGAAAAATGCAAAAAATCTCCAAAACTTGCCCAAATTTGGCATGGTACACCACCATCAGCTTCTTTGATGGTATAGTGAGGCTTTAGCTAATATTTTCAACTTATTTTTCTCCTTTTTTCTCTTTAAATCCTTCCTCAACCTAGCTTTAAGCTTCTTGATCCTCATGTTACAGATCCTGTTGCGGTTCATATAGTGATATACCACGTGCCAGAGCATCTTCTTGTCCCTGTTGGCCTTCTCAATTATCCTTTCAAGATGTATGTAGATCCTCTCAAGCCATGTTTCCATATCATTCTCAATCTCTTGCTAAATAGGAGTAAACTTGACATGAGCCTCTTTAGCCATTTGTCTATTTTCTTTGATCATTTTGTTAGAAAATTATATATTACAGAGCAATGGAACACATAAAATATTGCATAAATATAAACACAGAAAACACATAAAACAAGAGAGACACAAATATACGTGGTTCACCCAGTTTGGGCTATGTCCACGGAGAAACATCCAATCCTTATTTTATTACATTATTCAGGAAACTGAAGAGATACAACCTTGAACAGATCTGCTGTAACACCCTATTCGCTCTCAATCTCCTCTCTCTTCCTCACTCAGAATACAGATATATTTATATGCAATAAAATTCCCTCATATATAGTGAGGGGTTGCCTTCTAGGGGAAAAAAACCTAAATTAAATATAACTTCTACCATCAGATCTCCACGTAATGAATGGCCCAGATTGACTAGAAATTACTAAACTTTTACAAGGAAATTTTACATCTATTCTTATCTTCGGGGCGCTAACCCCAAAATCCCCCGCCAAGAGGGGGCTCCCCAAAGGTCACAGCCGCCCCCCTGGACCCCCCCTGCAACGAATATTTTACGGGCAGTGTTGCCGCCCCATTTCGAACTGGGGTCCAATGCGTTGATACCTTTGAATATAGAAGATAATTAGGCTCCACACCCAGCAAATTTGCAATTCCATGAGGACTTGCTTTTCACTCAATTGTTTATTTTCCTATTCTAAATATCTGATGATTAACTTGGCTCTCTCTAAGTTATCCACCAAGGATTGTATTTCAGCTTCTCTCTCTTGAATGATGATGTCCTTGACAGTTTCTTCATCCTGAGCTTCCAGGTCAATAATGTCAACTGGATGAAGAGTAAAGTGATTTTGTGGCTCCTTGTGCTCAATGAGATCAAAATCTCTTTCCTCCTCATCGTCAAGATCCTCCTCTTACACCTTTTCCTTGCCTTTTCTCAACTACTCAACCTGCACCTATTTTGTTGATGATGAAGGCAAGGCCCCTTCCACACCTTGTGGAGCAAACATTTTCCTATGGACTGATGATGAAGGCAAGGTCTCTTCCACATTTTGCAGAGAAAGCACTTGCCTAGCAGCTGCAAAAAGTCTCCTTGCGCCTCTCTGATATGTTACATACACTGGCACCTCAACAATTTTGGTTTCCTTAGCCTCTTCCCTTGTTTCTCCATGGCTAGAAGGCCCACCTTCTTCTTGATGGACTAGTGAAGGGATGTATGGACCTTTGAACGTATCATGAGCAATGAAAGTCTCCCATGGAATGTTAAGAAGACTAAGCTAGTGTAGAACAATGATTTTAATCAAAGAGTAATGGTATATGTTGTTCAACTACTGAGGATATGATTTTCTCTGTACAATATGTGCCATTTTCTCATTTCTTCTAAACATGAAGTAAGGGAGATTCAACATCTTTACTCTAGTGAAATGGATGAGGAGTCTAATATGATAGGAATAGAACCAGGAGAACCTACCTTTAGAAGTGAAATACTTAATAATAATCCTCATCAAAGGCACATACATGTTTTAAAAAAACTTAAAGTGGAATAACTTCTTCACTTGATTTTTGTATTTAGCCTTGATATAAGGCTCATAGTAATCCTCATCAAGATCACGACCGTTGTACCATTTTTCACCCACATTAGGGATTATAGTGGCCTCTGAAATGACAGCTGATGAAATTGTGAAGATTACTCCGGCAAGTGTCACCTCATTGTTATGCAAATGAGTCCCAAAATTTCTGGCTAGCTCATGGTGAAACTGAACTCTCTCTACCAATTCACAAAATTCATAGCATTCTTGGTGTCTAAAAGAAGAAATTGCAAGAGGACAAGCTTGTAACTCTCTCAAACTAGTGGGCTCCTCTATGATAATTTTTCCTCGTTTATGAGGCTTCCTTTGTTGTATGTTTCTCTCCCTGGAGTTGTCACTAAATGACTCTTCCTCATAGTCACTGTCTCTTTCCATTTTTTTCCTTTTGTTTTGAACAATGTGGTTGTATATGGATGGTTGGTGGATAATAGTGTGGAAATAGGGTGGAGGAATGGAATGGGCATAGTTTATGGAGGAGAGTGTGAAAATATATGTCTGAACAAGGTTTAGGGATGTGGGTAGGGAGACTGTGTAGGGTTTTAGGGAGAGTTTGTAGGGTTTGGGAAATTCTATGTGGTAATGGTATCTAGGGAAAAATATATGTGGGAATGGATTTAGGGAACAATAGAAAATGGATAAGATAGGAAAACACCAGTGGAGTGAGGAAAACTAGTGTTTTGAATTTGCGAGTGAAAAACAGCAAAACTTGACAAGTAAAACCCTAAACCACAAGAGATGCTTATATACTTACTTTCAAAAGAGGAAAATTGGATGATTTGAGGTGAATTTGGCAATTTGGAGCGATTTGAGGCTCTGCTGGGCAAAGCACAACACCACCTATAAGAGCGCAACATCGACATGTAAGTGTAGCACCTTTGTAAATTTTCACTGGAAAATGTTGCTAGAAGCACAACGCCACCTTGAAAGTGCAACGCCTTCCGCAGAAGTGCAACACTGACCAAAATCTTGAAGAAACGCAACAACTTCACTGTTTTTGCTCAATGACACTTGAAACTCGACCTTTGATCTCCTTATGGCACTTTGATCTTTAACAATAACACAATGAGATGAAAAATTAGGAGGATGGCTTTATATAGCTTCAACTTTTTGATTTTTTGTTTATGAAAACCCACTTTTATAATGTTTATATGTCTTTTACAATGCTCTATTTTTCATGCTTGCTTTCTTTGCATTGGTAGGTGGACTGATGCTCAGAACCTTTTGATTTTGCAGTGGCAGGTACTTGGCAGCATCACAAACTTTAGGAGGAGCTTTGAGAACATATATTACATATAGAAACAATAAAATTACATCATGAAAGAAGATAAAAAAAATATAATACTCTATTTTCTCTTCAAAACAAGTTTTGAGGTGAGAACTACATTCAACTTCTCAACTTGATAAATTATGATTTTAACAATGATTATTGACCTCCTCATGTGCTTGCTGACCCTTATTAACATATAATCACTGAATTTGACCATGGAGGAAACCCTAAGACCTAACGAGACCAAACCCTATGACCTAATAAGATAAGCTACAGAGTAAATCATGAAACATGATTGAAATATGAAAGAGGATCAACAAGTACAAAGTATGAGTAGAAACCCTGGATGTAAACTCTACCATCAGTGAATCCATGACCTAATGGAATGAATCAACAGTATGGGACTCCTACCATGAGATGAAAAAGAGAAAATTTTGATCACTGATGGTAGTGTGAACACACTGACACTAACATCTCCTATCCGTACAATCTCCTTTTGAATAGGCCCTAAAATTTTAATCACCCCTTCCCTTGTCATCAGACTCTTGTGGTTGGCAACCATTTGCAAAGGGTGCTTGGGTTCACTTCTTACCCAAAGATCCAATGCATGTTCTTATCTTTGGAATGCATTATGTGCTTTGAACCATTTCAATTGATTGACTGCAAACGAGATAAAGGCTTGGAATTGAACATCTCCCACAAAAGTGTTGGGGTTCTTTTCCACCTCTTCCTCCAATACAAAATTGTGTAGGTAAAATTCACAAAGAAACCTTTGAAATTTTACCCCATGTTGTTTGCAACAATTTATAAAATCTTCAATTGTTTTTAATTCGATTGGTTTTCCAGCTTTCACGGCTTTAATTTTCAATAGCAAGTATCATTCTAACAAAAAAAGGCATAGTTAGTGGTAGGAGCCCTACATGCCAAGACATCTATATATAACGAGCAGATGGTGTATGTACAAGCTATGACCTTATCTAATCTGAGCTTGATTCTCTGAATTCTCTCTTCTACTATTCTGTATTTGTGAAAGGTATCACTCTCTGTTGCATTCATTTCCCGAAGCTACCTCTAGAACTCTTGGTATTTATGTTGGGGAACAGTTTCTTGTTCAAGCCGTTCTAATGCGAGTCGATGATGTGTTAATTCTCCCTAAAGATTCAATATACTGAGGTCATTATGTGTCTTGACATCTTTGGCTTGAATGCTTGTCTAAGTACTTCTGCTATGAGAAGGGATGCCTTCTATTTGTGTTTCTTTATTATTGGAGATCTAAGCCTCCGTATGAGTAGCCATGTTGTAGGAGGGTACATCCTTTGTTTGGGTCATTATGTTGTAAGAGGGTACATGCTCCGTCTGGGTAGATGTTTCTATTGAAATTGCATGCTGTTCCTTTTGAGCAATAACAGGTTGAGTGGGTATATGCTTAGTTTGAGTCCCTGTAGCCCTCCCTTCATATGATTCTGTCTGTACATCCGCATTTACTATCTCTGGGGTTTTGTCAGGGACCTTTCATATTGTGATTTCCTTTATTTTTCTTTTGAGCCTTTTTACTATTTTGTGAAGCTTTTTCTGTTCTTCCCTAATCTTCTTCAATTTGGCTCTATAGTTTTTTGGAGGAGCAACTGCTCTGCTGATAGTTTCCGCTTCTAACGAGCTTGGTTGCCAATGAGCCCCAAAAATGGGTAACTATATGGGCTCATTTTACCTATTATTTCCATTTAATCCACCATTATCCATAGTTTTGTGCATGTTTTTGAATATATTTATGTCAATTGAGTGAATGGGGATAGTCACTTTGCCACATAGTCTAATGAGTGTTTATTGCAGATTTTTGGACAATGTGTGGACAAGGACTAGGCATTTATGAGCAGATTAGTAGCCAAACTTGAGGAAATAGGGCTGAGGACGTATAGGAGGGGTGTCTCCTACATTAATGACCCCTTTCTTGAGTTCTCCACCAACATCTCGGAGTTCAAAGGCCACGACATCGATGATTCCAAGGGGCAGCAGAGCAACTCAAGTGGGGCTACTGTTATCTCTAGTTTTAGGTAGTCAAGTTCCTTAAGTTTAGGGGGACTGTTGGTGATCCTCACTTATATAAATAAGAAGGCTTCAGGCCTTAGTAGGTTAGCCATTTCATAGTCTATTTTTGGACTTTTGTGTAGTCTTGTACTCAGCTCATTTTTGAGCTCCTTTTGCAGACAATTTTGTGTTGTAACTAATATTTTTTGATCAATGAAGATGAATCTAGATTTGAACCAACACTGATCCTTTCGAGAGGGGTGAAGCTCTTTGGTTAGGGCCCAAAATAAACTACCCAACACCTCCTTTGTATATTTTTATGTTTTTTCTTGCATTCGTAAGTTGATTTCTGTTGTTTAGGATTAATCTTGCTTTGCTAAAATAGGTTGTTTTTGATGATTAAATTAGTTGTTCTTACTTCAGGTTGGTTAAGTAGTTTGCGGTAGTAACAAAGAAAGATCCAAAAGGGCTACCAGTAGGTCTTGATCTCCTTTCTCCCTCCTTGGGACAATGAATTGAGAACAAGGCATTACTGCTGCCACCAAAAACACTGTTTTGTTTTCTTTTAGGCAATTGCTAGTGTGATGTTTTGAGTTGGAGAAGCTGATATTTGCTGAGATTCACATGCTTAGACCATTTATTGTTCATTTACAATGGATTTCTCACATATTTTCCTGTTCATAAAATTCTGTTTAGCACTTATCTGTTTTTAGGTCAAATTAGACAAACTCTGTTTTTTTGTTCTTGCTTGGGTCAGTCTTAAGAAGTAGGTGTGCAGCTCACTTGAAAAACATTCCAACTTGTCATCATTCCATAGAAAAACATGTACCAGCTCATCTTTTGCAAAATCCTTCACTCATTCACCACATTTCACCAAACTATCCTAATTTCTTCATTTTTCCACAAAGTCACTTTCTAACTCCTTTGAGAAAGTCTAACCCTCTCCTTCATTCCTGATCTTCATTCATAGAGGACTAGACCCTCCAACACCTCCATCCAGCCTTCATTTCCTTTTCCCCACCATGTTTCCACCTTCAAACCTCTAAAAATCACTTTCAGCCTCCTCCTGTAGAACTTCCTGTAAAACTTCCCATAGATCCCTTGCAGCCTCCTATAGAAGTTCATGCGAGTGATTTTTCGAAGTCTGATCAAAATAGAAATCTTCAGAAGGGTTTTAGGTACTTCTTAGTACCCCTCCACACCTTCCTCTCCATCTACAAAAGCTAGCTCCATCCTCCTTTGCCACCAAACCTCTACACAGTCACAATTAGTCAAATTACAAGCATAATAAATCCGCATAAGAATACTCAAAATTTCAAAAAAGATGATTTCTTTCCATTTTTGTTCAGAAGTAGCTTGAATAAATACAATTTACCTTTTTAGTAATCAATGGCACCCATTTCAGTACTTTCCATCTCTTTTCTTGCAGGATTAGGGTTTGTTAGGGTTTGAGTTCCATTTCAGTTTTCACTCTCTTTCTTCAAGTAGAATAGTCCCTCTAGAACAAGTCTTCTGCCATCATAGTAAAATCATTTTTTATGAGAACTCATAGAAGTTGGCTTAAGCTCCTAGCAAACTTGTGCTAGCTGATTAAGTGACAGTGTGCAATGAGAGCTAGCACTTGTGCATACAACACCGTCATTTCCATGTTTGTTACGAACTATCGGGTTGATAATAGTAAAGAAGGGAGCCCTAGGAGTTACAACATTATTGCTACAATATTGGAGCTCACCACTCTTTTTGGTGCCATTACCAAGGAAGCGTTAGAGTATTTGTGATCACTACTTTTCTTCTATTTTCTACTACAACATTTTGCTAAGTAGTTCATTTTAGCAAGCATAGATTAGACATTTCCCGCTTTCATTTCAATTCTGCAAATGCATTTTAGCAAGCATAGATTAGACATTTCCTGCTTTTATTTCAATTCTGCAATTTCATTTCAGCAAGCATAGATTAGACATTTCCTGCTTTCATTTCAATTCTACAATGTCATTTCAGCAAAAGTAAATTAGACATTTCTTGCTTTCATTTCAATTCTGCAATTTCATTTCAGCAAGAGTAGATTAGACATTTCCTGCTTTCATTTCAATTTTGTAATTTTCATTTCAGTAAGGTTTATTTTAGTTAGCTACAATTTGCTATTCAATCCATTTCAGGTTTTGCAGGTACAAGCAGAAAAAGAAACACAAAAGTTGAAAAAAGAGATTTCCTTTCATGCTTCATAGGAACAGAGATAATTCAGGAAAATTCCTACCCAATGCCCCCAATACATCACTGATTCACCCTTCTCTCTTCTTTGGTGGCAGTGATCTAGAAGATCTTATAGGTGAACCTCTAGAGATATACAAAGATCCTATAACAAAAGAAGAGCGAGAAAACATTCCTCTTGAGACCATTGCTGAAAACATAAACGTTAGAGGGAATGGGGAAAGAATAGAAGGTAATTTTCCTATCTAGGAGACCAATGGGGACACAAAAATAAAAAACGTAAGTCCTTTAGACCTACCTCACTTCCATGGGCTGACTACTAAAGATCCTGATACTTTCTTATTTGAATTTTCTGTTCTCTGTCGAACCTATGACTATGTAGAATACAAGCAAAAGTTGAAGCTGTTTCCTTATACCCTCAAGGATGCAGCCTTGCGTTGGTTCATTGGGTTACTTGGAGATAGTATCACAACTTGGGATTAGATGCAGCAAGCCTTTAAGAAAAAATACTGGGACTATTTTAGGTCAAAGGAAACCAAGGAAGAAATCTTCCCTATGACCATGGGTAGTGATGAATCTTTAGAAGACTATGAAGAGAGGTTTCAGCTCAGTTATAAAAGGGCTAGGTGCACACTTGACGCTCAGTCTCTGAAGTTGGTTATGCTCAGAGGAGTCCCTGAAGACCTTATAGATACCCTCCATTTGCTGGCTGGGGGAGACATCTATCAAATACCTTATGATGACATAAAGACTGTGTTTAGAAACCATTCCAGGTCAGCTACGAAGAGAGGTAGGGGAATTCAACCATTAGCCAATACATCCTCATCCATCTCATCCCTTAGAAACCAACTTGAAGATTTCAAGAGCGAGGTGAGGCAGATTCTTTCCATGCACACAGATACCTTGCATATCAAAAGGAAACAAGAGGAAGCCGAGAGAGCTCTGGCCATCTTCTATCCCAAGTGCACGAGAAAGCACACTAGGAACAAATGCCCACTGCACTCTATAGAAGTGTGTCTAGTCTGTGAATAAGACCATCCTACGAATCAGTCCCTTTCCTTTCCCGAAATCAAAGCTGCATATCAAGGTGCTGAGGGAGCCACTGAAGCACTCTATTTCATGAACCAAAGGAGGCCACATGGGCCCAGACCTTACCAGTAGGGAATGCAAGGGACCTCCCAGAGCTATTACAACCCCAATAAAGCCACTTCCATGCCTTCTTGGGCTCCCCCTACTCATCCTTCTTGGTCGACACCCCCTCCTTGGTCATATCCTCCTCAATACCATGCCCCTCCAGTTGCTCATTTGTTTCATCCTTATGCTCAGCCACAACCTCACTGGAGTGCACCTCATCAGGGGTGGAGACCCTAGTATAATTCTCCCCCCGCTCTTTTGCCTCCACCACCTACTCAACCTCAAGCATTACCTCTTGCTCCTCTAAGACAGCCCCAAATCCCTGCTCAACTGAACCCAAACCCCAACAATAGATAGGCCCAATAGGTATATAGTGGGGAAACATCACGCCCAACCTATGTTGTGGAGATTCAGGAGAATAACCTATGATCTTGGAAGGTTCTCCCAGATAGCCAACCTCCTCCTAAGGAGGATGAGGAAGAAAAATAGGAAAGCGAACTCGAAGTCATTCCACCCTTTCTTGAGAGACTAAATGGAACCACCCAACTGACCCCAGAAGAAACAAAACTTTTGGGAGAACTGAAACAGTTATGTGTAAAAATACCCCTTCTCCAAGCCATAAAGGATGTGCCTATATACAACAAGATGATCAAGGAGAAGTGATTCAAACACCCATGCAGGCGAAAGAGAGATGCCTCAACTATCAATGTCATAGGACAACTGTCTGATCTAATGTTGGGGTAGGTAATTTGTCCAAAATATCTAGACCCTAGGAGTCTTGTAATGAATGTCCACATCAATGGCACCATAATCCCCCATACCTTGATTGATCTAGGGGCTTCCAATGTGATGACTAGGGACACTATTCTCAAACTCAATAATACTACAGTTAGTAGACCGCTCCACCGTGACCCCTGAGGGGATTGTGGAAGATGTCATGGTCTCTATCGATTCCTGCGAGTACCCTACTGATTTCCTAGTTCTCCAACCGAAGCAAAAGCTCACTGGGTATCCTCTCATCCTGGGAATACCTTGGTTGGCTACTGTAGATGCTTACATCAGTAGTCGAGCTCGGAACATGACAATCAAGAATGGGCATATTTCCAAGCAGCTAGTCCTCTATCCTCCTACCCAACCTCTGTTGGAACATGATTTACCCCTCTAGTTGGAGGAGGAAGATGAGGATGAAGTCTACTCTACACCATTGTGTATAGTATAAACTACCATGGGGTGTCCACAAACCGAGGATGATCTTATTGAGAACTTGATCTAGAATCCACCCCCTAGTGTGTTGCCCTTAAAGGAGCTGGTGGAAGAAACCCAAGCTAATCCTCTAGTTTATCTCTGTGTGGCTGATATGACCTCCCATAGAGTCAAGAATGTGGAATTTGGCCCAGAAAAAACTTTGAAGATCAACTCATCCCTATCCACCTCTCAGGAGAAAGAACTGTGTAGCTTATTAAAGAATCACTTAGATGCTTTCGCTTGGAGTTATAAGGAGATGAAGGGAGTCCACCCTTCCATATGTACTCATCACATTTACATTAAGGAAGATTGTAAACTAGTTAGGTAGCCTCAACAGAGGATGAATCTAGTGCTTAAGGACATTGTTAAAGAAGAAGTTCAAAAGCTGCTGGATGTAGGATTCATCTACCCCATCTCTAATAGCGAATGGGTTTCTCCTTTGTTGCTAGTGCCAAAGAAAAACGGGAAGTGGAGAATCTGTATAGATTATCGGGAATTTAAAAAGGCCACCAAGAAGGAGCATTTTCCTTTTCCTTTCATAGATCAAGTATTAGATGGTCTGATAGGGAAGAAGTTCTTCTCCTTCCTAGATGGGTTTTGTGGGTACAACCAGATCCAAATCAGCCCGGAAGACTAGGACAAGAGCAATTTCACTTGTCCATGGGGTACTTTCGCATACCGAGTCCTTCCTTTTGGGTTGTGCAATGCTCTCGTCACTTTCCAGAGAGTAGTACTGCGCATATTTGCTGAACTGGTTCAAGATTCAGTGGAGATCTATATTGATGACTTTACCACTTATGGTTTTAACTTCCAGGAAGCTTTGACAAACCTCGGAAAAGTTTTAGCCAAGTGTATTGAAATGAACCTATCCTTCAATCCTGAAAAATGTGAATTCCTGATGACTGAAGGGACCATGCTAGGTCATACAATTTCTCAGCAAGGATTACAGGTGGATCCCAACAAGATTGCTATCATCCAAAGGGTCCCTCCTCCTCAAAAGGTAATAGATGTTCAGAGTTTTCTAGGCTTAGCAGGGTATTATAAAATATTCATTAAGGATTTTAGTAAGCTAGCCTCTCCATTGTTTGGTCTTTTGGGGAAAGATGTTGAGTTTATATGGACTGACAATTGTCAGGAGACTCTGGATGCCTTGAAAGGTAAGATGGTAACCGCCCCGATCTTTAGAGGTCCAAATTGGGCCCTACCATTCCACATTCACATAGATGCCTCGAACAAAGCGATAGGAGTAGCCCTAGGGAAAGTTGAAGAAAAGTTTCCTTATGCCATATCTTTTGTCAGTAAAAACCTGTCTAAGGCAGAATTAAACTACACTATAACTGAAAAGGAGCTCCTAGCTGTAGTCCATTCCCTAAACAAGTCCAGACACTACATCACTGGCTATCAAACATTTGTACACACTGATCATGCTGCAATTAGGTATTTGATGAATAAACCAGATGTAAATGCTCGTACAATTAGATGGTTACTTTTATGGCAACAATTTGATTTGACTATTGTTGATAAGCCAGGTAAGGAAAATGTTGTTGCTGATTTTCTGTCTAGACTAGATCTGCCTACAGGTGAAGAAAGAATGGTGGATGATCAAATGCCAGATGAACAATTATTTACTATTTTAGTACTCTCTCCATGGTTTGCTGATATAGCAAATTTCTTGGTTTCATCACAGTTTCTGCCAAACCTGTCTTTAAAAGAGAAGAGCAAGATCGTGAGGAAAAGCACCATAATCACTTGGATTGGGGGCAATATTTTTAAACTTGGCCAAATCATATTTTGAGGAAATGTGTCAAGGAAGAGGAATTCTTTGACATCCTCTTAACCTATCATGATGGGCCATGTGGGGGCCACTTTGCAGCAAAGAGGACTGCTTTCAAAATTTTGCAAGCAGATTACTATTAGCCTACTCTTCATCAAGATGTCAGGAGATACATTAGCCAATGCGACCGATGTCAAAGGATGGGGAAACCGACTCCAAGGGATGAGATGACCCTGCAACCTCAAGTCACTTTTGAGCCATTTGAGAAGTGGGGCATGGACTTTGTGGGTCCTATCAACCCTCCATCAAAATAGAAATCTTACATCATTGTGTGTACTAATTATCTAACAAAATGGGAAAAAATAAAGGTGATCAAAGCAACAATAGAAGAAAAAATAGGTGAATTTTTAAGGGAAAGTATCTTTTACAAGTTTGGCTACCCAAGAGAGTTAGTTACAGATCAAGGGACTCAGTTTACCTCAAATTTTGTTGAAGACCTGCTCACACACCACAAGATTAAGCACATAACTTCCACCCCTTATCATCCACAAGAAAATGGACAGGTGGAAGTCACCAACAGAGCTTTGGAAGGGATAATGAATAAGGTAGTGAGCAACAGCAGAAAAGATTGGGAAGATCGATTGGTTGAGGCCACCTGGGCATATAACACCACTTGGAAAACCACCACAATGTTTACACCCTATGAGTTGGTCTATGGGAAGAAGGCTCTGCTATCAATAGAATTTGAATATAACACATTAAGTATGGTAGCTCAGCTAGACCTAGATCTCAGCCATGCACAAAAGGAAAGATTACTTTAGCTAAGTGGATTGGATGAACAGAGAATGCAAGCCCTACTCCACTCAGAGGTAATACAAATTCAGAGAAAAATATGGCATGGCAGACACATCAAATAAAAACAATTCCAGCAAAGAGATTGGGCCTGCTGTATGATTCAAGATATAAGGATTTCAAGGGCAAACCAAGGACAAGATGGCTGGGACTCTATATAGTAGAAAAATGCATTGAAAATGGTTCATTCCTTATCTGGACCATCATGACATACACCTCAAAGAAAAACAATTCCAGCAAGGAGATTGGGCGCTGCTGTATGATTCAAGATATAAGGATTTCAAGGGAAAACCGAGGACAAGATGGATGGGACTCTATACAGTAGAAAAATGCAATGAAAATGGTCTAGTCCTTATTTGGACCATAAATGAAGAGGCCATCCCTATGCTCATTAATGGGCATAGAGTGAAGATCTACAGGAAGATCTTGTCCAAGGAGGAGTTCATTGAGAATTTTGGAAAATCAGTGTTGGTTGTGGAGCAGGTCCTTGTCTCCACTCTAGCCACACCCTAAAAAATAAGAAAAAAATAAAAAAAATAAAAAACAGAGAAAAAAAGAAAGAGGAATAAAATATCCATGGGCGAAAACCTCTTGGAGGCACTTAGAGCAGGTAGTGAGGGTGAAAACTTCCTGGAGGCACCCCAACTACCTGTTGGCCAGATAAATCGTTCTTGCGGACAAGACCGATCTCCCTAGTATCGAATGATATCTAGCAACAAAGATCACAAGAAAATCTACTTTTCTCTAAACATGTTTCAATTCATAAGTGAATACTAAGAGGTGTAACAGACGCTACCTCGGTCCAACGCTTGTTTGTAGTAGTTTTATCCCAACAGCTTCAAGCAGTCCCCCTTTAATAACCTGCATACACAAACAAACACACATCAAATCATACATGCGTATAATAAAACATGTTATTATGAAGATCAAGGAGCTCATACAATAAACCATTAGAGACAGTTCATTGAGAAAAACAAACTTGATTGTATTAACTTTATGAATAAAAGAACCTTACAACCTTTGCCTTGATGTTGCACAAGTTCTTTCCAGGGTCTAGCAGGATTCTCCTCTATTTTGACAAGCCTCACTCACTTCCCAAATGACATGAAAGGTATGTAATCTCTCCTCTCACAAACTCAAAAAGGAAGTCTAGTTTCCAACAGCATTTACCCTCAAGAATCTTCAGCTTTCAACCCCCCTACAACTAGCCCAATGCATGAATTTATAGTGCAAATGGAGGAAGTTGCACGTCTACCATTGAAGGGATAAGTTCCTCCTTCAATGGGATAAGCACCTCATATCATGGAGTTAGCTCCCTTAGTTATGGAATGGATGAACCAAGGTGGAGCGGACTTGCCAACGCAATCCTTCTAGAAGTGACCCAAGATGAGTTTTTAAGAATGAACTCATGCCTTTTTAACTTTTACAGGGGTTCACACCTATTACTGAATAGAGAGGTCAAGTTCATAGGAAACATGACCATTGGGTGTGGCACCGCAGAATGCTAGGAGAAAGTGTGAAACCAGGATTTGAGATATTTTTAAGGTCTTTCTCCCATTTTCAAGGCTTGACATGAAGAGTTGAGGCTTAAGACTTGCAAAGGAGGTATGTCTGAGTGTTGACGGACTCACACAAACTGTATAAAGTCATGGTGACAATTTTTTGTGTAATAGATTGCCCCCTAAAGTGCGAAGTTTGTAGTAGATGAGGATGGTTTTTTTGATCATCTAAGAAGAGTGAAGGACTTTATCATTTCAAGGATCTTCCTGTGGATACCCTAGTTGGAACCTGTAAAAACATTCAACACAATATATATATATATATGTGAAAATATCATCGCTAAGGTAGGCATTCCCATGCTCAGATCAAAACTGACTAAGAACTATCTAAAACTACTCTGATACATGAATGATTTTTTATTACATCACAAGTAGGAACATATGGATACCGTATGGTCGTAGCCATCTGTCTATGAATAGTCCACTATATAATGATAACAAAATTCCTCACAACTTGGATGGTGGAAACTAGATCCAGGGTCTTCATTTCTACTTCCCGAACTACTACGATTCTATCCATGTGAATGAATGTGTTGAAGTCAAACATGGTAGAAACCACTTGATTACCTTGATTACCAGTCAATGATGTAAACTATTAACAAGTGTGAGAGGAACCACCAGTAATGTCAATGGCCCTCAAAGTACTCAGTACAATCCATGGAATGTGAATGAATGAGTCGATGCCAAACATGTCACAGAATCCTTTGGTCGAAGGTCAATGATGCAACTTGTCGTCAAAGGCGAGAAACCTGCCATTGAGGCATGCAGATTCCAAGGTACTAACAATTTCTAGATAATGAGTCGGAGTCGATAGAAAGCTATCTGTCATAGGCAAGCCCATAACACGAAACCATAGATCAAGTCTGAAGAAATATATTTGGCAAGAACTAACGCAGTGATGGTCAATGATGGATGACAAATATTTTGCAGGTGAATGGTTTATTTGCACAGACCTCTTGAACACATAACGACACTACAGATGGTTTGGTGACAGTTGACCCAAAGCTAATACACAGAAACTGGCTGAAGACTTTCAATGTGGCTTGATTAACTGTTAGGTAAAGGATTTCCCAACCCAGGTGAATAAAAGCGTCGTGTTCAAGAGTGATGGAAAGTTTTTCAAACACAAAGTATGACAAACATGTTCATTTTTCTCTCTTTTCCCCCACCATTTCTAGCAAGTACCTCTTTACTTTTGACAAGCTTGAGGAGGATAACATTTGCTTGGTTATAAGCTCATCCTTCGGATGAGTCCAACTTAGTTTAGATTCGAACCCTAAGAAGGAGTGGTTCGTTCCTGTTTGTAATTGAACAGGTCCTTTACTATGAAATTTTAATGAGTCCAGTATAGGAGAAACTCGGCGTTTTTTAATTTTAGAGAGTCTGAAAAACTTAAGAAGACTCAAGATTGAACGTTTTCGTAAATTTGTGTCTCCCAAGCCCAAAAAAGTATAAAATAATACCTGGGAGAACCGCTTGATCTTGCGACCAAGGAGTAATTTCATGATTAGTTTCTTTGACCTCAAAAGTAAAAAGCGATCAAGGACACGTCGTTTTATTTCCAATATCGAATTTGAAACGATAAAAACCCGGCAATCTTTTCCTATTTTTACGGTCAGAAAAGGGCTATAAGGGGACCGTCTTTTAATTCCGTTTTAATGAGTGTAAAAGAGACGCTCGACAATCTTTTCATATTTTAGGAGTCAGAAAAGGGCTTAAAAGATGACTCTGATGTTTTGGTTCGTGAAAAATGACAATTTTCCCTGAAAATCCTTTGTCCTGCACAAAAACAACACATTACTCATACCTATTTAAGATAGGCAAAAATACATTGAAAAATATCTTTCCATGGTGAAAAATAAACAAACTTAGCATTTATTTATCCAAAAAACCTATAAAAAGACTTTTTACCATGTCATTTTTACCATTTTACTGTTGAGGGAAAGAAAAGTGCTTTTGGCAAGAAACTTCCCATGGACTTTGCGGAGAATCCGACCGTCGAAATCGAGTGCCGTCTCTTTTAGGTATTTCACAACATCCTCCTCTTTGTTTTCATCCGATTAAAATTTCATTTTAAGCCCTACTTTGATTTTCTGGGGGCTTTGGGGTTTTGAGATCTGCTTTTTGGGATACGCAGGTACCCCATGGGTAACCTGCGTACCCCGACATTTTCGTTAATGGGAAAATGGTCGGGGTACGCAACCTACGTTCAGTACAGCTGTGTACCCATGCTCTGTTTCTGAAGGCGGGGTGCGTACTCCATGCAAAGTGGATTTAAAAAACCCAAACTCAAGATTCAACTATTAATTTTTGATTTGATGAATTCTAATGGATATTTTCTGGTGTGTAGATTGCCCACCATGCTTGATTGGCGCGAAAGAGAACACGAAGATGTCGATTTGGCCGCAATAAATCATCAACCTTCCATTGATGCTTTAAAGGCATGCGGTCTTTAAAAATACTGGGCCATACCTGTCATGAGGGCCCATTTGCCATTCTTAGAGTGGCTGGTCGAAAGGTGGAATGTTCAGGATCAATGTTTTTATATCGAAGGGCACCAGCTCGAGATAGAGCCCTCAGACATATATTTTCTCACTGGTTTTCCTAACAGGGGCGAGCACCTATCTCTGTTCGAGACTAGGCCGGGTGGCCAATCCCTTGCTAGTCTCCGGTTAGAGTGGTGCAACAATCAAAACCAGGAGAATGGGATAGAAATAAAATTCATATCCCGTCCTGAACTTATGGTAATTGCCTTTATAGTTACCAGACTCTGCGGCGTAGCCGCTTTGCACCTTGCCATCGGGTCCCAAATGCGGATGGTGATTGATTGCTTCCAAGGCACCATTTTCAACTGGTGTGATGCTGTGTTGGCCAATATGAAGGGCCAACTGACTAGGGCAAAGAACGGGCAAACAAAGACCTTTGGGTATGGGCCTTTAGTTGTGAGCTTTGCCTTAGAGAGAGTTCCGGTGCTGATCCCGCAGCATCTCACAGTTGAGGTTGGGCCTCCTCGGGAGCCGAAGTTGATGCGATGGGTTGCAGTGATGGCCTGACATCCTGATGAGGGAGTGGGAGTCGTCCGATTTCCTGCGGGTTACTTTCACTGGTTGGAGAACCAGGTCTTTGCGATACAGGATTTTCCTTATGCCGGAGTGGATTTTCGTGGAGATCCGGACATGGTTCTTCCACAGGGAGAACAATGGGACGAAGGTATTTCATTTTTCACAAGTTTTTTAAATTATCTATATTTTTTGTTTTTAAATATCGTCTCAAAACTAATAGTAAAATTTTCAAAATGCAGATGTAGGTCCACAGCGTCCAGCCAATCTCTGGCCTTTCGAGAGGAGACATCCAGTTGCACCGGTACCGGTCCCACATGACGCGGCTGCAGAGAATTTAGCTGAGTTGAAACAGGATCTAGAGCGTCTGATGGCGGATATACCTGAGACTACCATAGATGATATTCCTATCAGACTTCAGCGCTATGTAGTCGCAGTCCCAGGACCTTTTAGGAGGTTCTTGTGTAGGGTAGCCCGTGCAGTGGTGTCAT